>CAEFZY010053797.1:0-22438 GCA_903066815.1 Brachyrhaphis roseni | reverse complement strand
ATGGATGGATGGATGGATGGATGGATGGATGGATGGATGGATGGATGGATGGATGGATGGATGGATGGATGGATGGAGTCAAAGTTACTGACTAACGTGAACTGTTTCTGGTGGATTATTGTCTTTGAATGAGCTATGTGGCTGCAACTTCTGCTGTCATTTTTTTTTTTTAAATCTGTCTTTTATGCTTTCCCCTAGATGTTTTCTGCATACAACTTTCACAGTAAAACTGTGCTAGTTGCTGCAGCACCCAATGTATATGTGCTGGCTGTGTCAACACATCCACAGACAAATGTTACAATGTTTAAAACCAAACAGTAAATTCATAAAGTAGCACAATGTTTTCTGTGAGTTTTGTCTGCAGACAGTTAATTTGGAACATTATTTTACAAGTCAAATTATCAACCAATATCAAAGCAAAAAGTAAATGGCTAAACACCAGAATGTGTGCATGTCTTAGGTGATGCAAAATGTAATAGTGGCTTTCTTGACCTAGTGAACTTGTGTACGAGCAGCATTTTGAGGCTAAAATGGGACAGTATCTCTCTTATAAGAAATACAGACAGTTGCATTATGTACATTGAAATATAACTTAAGTGTGGTACAATGACAAATAAGCCTAAACCAATGTAGAGCATGTGATACTGGTTAAATGTTGTGTATTATTCTCCACTATTTTTTTTTAACTAAATGACAAGAACTAGTCGACATAAAATAGTCATAAAAAGCTGTTCATGGATGTATAGTGTCTGGAGAGCTCTTCCAGGTAAAATGTCCAACTCTTGACCCATTTTCTTCAGACTACAAAGATAAATTTGTACCAAACAATGGAGGGAAAGTATTTTAATGGGGGTACTGCAAAACATTTGTTATTTAATGTGCAAACCTCAGAACTTTTATCCTTTATCCTTCAATGTCTTATCTTGCCTCTTAAAAGAAACCAAATAGTTAAATAAAGTGTAGAAGGCAGCTAAAATTTCTAATCTAAGCTCTAATCACAAAGGTGTTTATTCTGGTACACTACTGGCAAATATTGTTTATTTCACAAAGCTAAAGAAATGATATTTGTGACAGAGAAAAGCAGTATGTCTGTGTTCAGTGTGCCGGTACTGTGTATGTTGCTGCCTCTACTTTATGTAAATCAGCCCAGTTATTCTTATTCTCTGTGGCCTGAACTCTGTCACTAAATTTTTATTGGCTGCTTGAGTTTTCTTTTGTTTATTTTTGCCATTTCTTCCCCGCTGCTCCAGCTGCACTGTGCATATTCAGATATTTTCTCTCCTGACCAGAACACTTTGATGCAGCCAAACAGCACAGAGAAGCTGCAGGCTCACAACAAAGTTGACCCTGTCTGAAACAGAAGCGCAGATGAAGTCAGCGTCGCATACAAATGTGACTGTACTCTCCGCAGCTATTCTGCATTAACATAAAAGCACCTGGAAAATTAAAATGGGAACTATAGCCTGAGCAAAATGACATATTGTTTTCATAAACAAGAACGGGAGATTAGGCAAACGTGGTAAAAAGGTGCACAATCAAATCTGCAGGGTAAGAAACAGATTCTACTTTGTAAATAGAAGAAAAGATTAGGGATGTTTGTAGTTTACTGAAACACAGTTTTGTTTTAGCTTTAACTTACAGCTAAACAACTGTTATATTTTTTGTTAGCTCAGCAAAAAGCTAAAAGAAAATAAAAAGAACTGCACCAAGTCTACTATTTGAATCATAAATATGCTGCTTTAAAAGATATAGATTAAATATAAAATTGCCAATAATAATAATAATAATATTAAAACAATTAATCCTTACGAAAAATCTTTTAAGAAAAGACATTTCAGAATGTTACAACTTGCTGACACAACTCTTCTGATTCTTCTATTTCTGAACAAAATGCATGGAAAGCAGACCTTTAGAGAAATTTGTCTTTGGGACATTGGAGAACAGCACATAAACCAGATTAGTCAAAAACAAGTGATACAAGCCCTAAACTACTACAACATAATGGTAGATGAGAGTAGACATTACCTCAGAAAAGTGAAGAAAATTCAATCAAAACATTAAAGAAACTTGCAACAGATGTGTGGTATATGAGGGCACTCTGTTTCATTATTTTCGGTAATATAGAAAATCCATACAAGAGGTTCTTCTAATTAGACTGAAACTTGATCACAGGGTCTTCTTGCTAGGTCTTTACTCAAAGTGAAGCCAAATTAAAAGAGCAAATAGGATAACTGCACTTACCTGGAAATTTATGGATAAACCCTGTATCACGGGATGGTTTGAGGAACAAACTTCTTGCTTAACCCTGAAAAAAATCTCTGCTATTCTCAAAATCAGACATGATCTACTCCAGAAAGTATGGGGTTGTTTCATTATCTACTTGAAGGACAATGACTATTCAGTCAGTGATGCGACTGAAGAGTTGTCGATGTACCCAGCTAGTTTCCTTTCTGACTGACTTTGTGACCTGATTATTTGTACACTCTTGTCTTTGTTTTTCTATGTCTCATGTCTCCTGTTCCAATATTGTAGGTACCTGCACATTTGGACTATTTTTGTTCTGATATTCTCCCCCCCCCCCACCACCCCCCATTTATGAAAAACTCAGACATATTTATGAAATAAATAAAAAACTGGTGTGCTGATGAGACAATTTCAAAACATCTCCTAAAAAGCTTTCCTGGACTAAAATTAGACAAGATAAAAACAGTTTATTCAGAGTGCATCCCATCCCTCCTCCTACACTTCATAGTCCAGTGATTAGTACTCGACAAAAGGATTAATCAAACCCTACTTTTCTTAACTGAACTCTGACTCCAAGTCTTGGACAGGCTCCTCTGCCTGAGCATGGACACTCATACATAATGCAAGAAGTAGCAAATGGCTCATCAGTGGGGATGCCGAGTGAAACATGGCAGGCAGGGGAGAGCAGCAAAGAGGAGGAGTCACAGAAGGAGGTGCTAGGAAAAAAAGGGCGAGAGACAAAGAGGGCATGGCTGAGGGAGCAAAGGGTCACAGCAAGAAAAAGACCAGCAGCATAACGGTAGAATACTTACAAATATACTGAGTTTATGACTCAAATAAAAAAATAAAAATTAAATAAAAAGTGTAATGAAGGAAGGTGGCTTACAGGAAAAAAGAAATCTAAACTGTGATTTACATGTTAGAGATAATAAAAGATAAAATAGTGGTGAACTTTTCTGTGACGTTTGTCATACCTTTAGTATCCTGCATAGCATAAAAGTAATTATTCCTAGTACACCAACCAAGCCATAAACTTACTGTAATATGCAAGTTTTTCAACTCTTATTCAGCTGAGCACAATCCTCTTTTTAATACTGAGAGGACAACACAAAAAACTAAAACACCTAAAAGTTGCACCACAGAAATCTGTTTTGTTGACGTTGGAAAGACGGTGACAGCACCAAATTATTATTTATGTCTTCCCTTACTAGTCATATTCTTTTAATAAATGTCCAAAGAATTCTACAATGCTCTATCGGAACTACATAAAATAACAAAAGAAAGCCAAATTATCAGTAGTGATTATTTATATTGCAGTTCTCAGCTAAAACTACACAATCATGACAGATCTTATCACACACCTGTCATATAGTGTAATGGAAGATTATCAATTATGATTGATGAAGAACAAAATCACAAATTTCTCATGAGTGCTAATTTTCATTTGGGGCATATGGGAATACAAAGTGAGCTTCTGAGTATGTCATGTCACAATCACTCTTCTTCAGCATTTGTTTGTTACTTGGTTAAATTTCCCAGCTTGTAAACTGAGTTCAACTTTGATTGGCATTGCCTTATTCCCTAATTCCCATCTATAATTCAGTATATGTTGGGAGAGTGGATGGCTAGATCAAAACTACTTAATCTATGCAGAAGACAATATGATTACATCCTACCTTTGTGTAAAGCTGAGTGGGTTTCATATGCACACATTTTCAGACATTCATCATGGGAATGAATCAAATTAATTTTAGGCATTTTAGTACCTGCTTTGACCAGCTATTTTTCCTCTGAAAAATTATATAAATACAATTTTGATTATTTTTAAAATATCAGAAGAAAAATTCCAAGTTATAATTTAACTTTCCATCCAGTGGTAAATCCAAATTAGACATATAGGCTAAATGTATGCATAGCTACTATCTATTTTCTTTAACCATTTACGCACCAGGTCCCCATCAACCCTAGAAGGCCTGAATGTGAATAGCTGCCAGTGGACAAGAGACAGGGTTCACCCAAGAAAGAAACTCTTAAACTCTGTTGTAGTGGCTTATTAACATAAAATGCCTGTTTTTGGACTGTGAGAGGAAGGTTTAATACAAGAAGTGAAACCAGGAATGTACCTGGAAGAACAAGCAAATTCCATGCAAAAAACCCCTGAAGCCTTGATCCAAGGACTTGATTATAGCTGCAACTGCGCTAACAACTGTGGCCCTGTACAGTACTACAAAAAACATCTAAGAAGAAGATTTAGACACCCAGTGTTTTAGAACAATTTATGAACATCTGCTGATTAAGCAAAATAACAGTAAATTGTATGAGATATTTAGGAAGGGGGAGCTAGAGATGAATAGGACATTGCTGAATTACAAGGGTTTATGTTTACAGTAAAGGATATTTTGAGTCACCAAACTAAAAGGATGTTGACCAAGGGAGAAATGTCTGGATAAATGTTTTACAGTCAAACAAATGTTGAGCTATTTGGTCACATTTATAAAGAATTGTGTTTGGAGGCATCATGGCAAGGCTTCTTTAGCTTTCTTGTACAACAAATGGTTCTGTAATAAAATCACTCAGATATGGCACTCTACATACACTGTGAATACACATTCATAAACCTCTACTGAGGTCTATAATATCTCTCTAGCTTGGGCGTTTTCAAAAGTGAAGCTAGCCTGGGTTGGAACTCACAGAGTTCATTTAAAGGATATACCACAGAGGGAAAGGATAAAACAATACAGTGACAGTTTGCTTCTTATTAGTTTTGGTTTCAAGTATCACTGCTACTGAAGGAACTAATCTTGGTTGAAGTTAAGTAAACTGTTCTGTCTCTGTGCACTTCAGCACATCCTGTCCACTGTTAGTCAGCACCAGTTCCACTGGGTTTTTGCATTAAATCGCCCAACCAGCTGGTCACACAGACCGTCCACATCCTTCAGCTATGATGCCAGCAAACCCTGACTTGATTCAGTCAGGATAACACTGTGACTACCTCTCTTGGCAGCTGAGAGACAGAACAGCAGCAGGGTGACTTCAGACCCAAATGTCATGCCAATCCTTTCAGGAAGAACAAACTGGCAAAAAGGAGTCCAAGTCCCAGGTGTTTTATATTAAAAAGGATTTCATACTGGGCTGCACAGTGGTGCAAGTGGTAGCATTGTACATGTGCCCATGCATGCATGGCTTCTTTGCAGGTACTCCCATAATCCAAAAATATGACTGTTAGGTTAATTGGATTTTCTAAATTGCCCTTATGTGCAAGTATGGTTGTTTGTCTTGTAAGTGTTGCCCTGCAATATGTTGTCTAGAATGTATTCTCCTTCGCAGATATGGACACTGGAGATAGGCACTAGTTCTGTCGTGACCCTGCATGGACAAGCAGGTATAGACAAAACATGGATGGACTTTTATATATATATATATTTAAATTATTCGAATTTGGTGATGGCAGTATCATCATGCTGTGTGGTTTTACTGCCAGAGGTGGTGGTGCATTGCACAGAAATGATGTGAAAATAAAGAAGGCCTACTTCAAATTTTTTTAACTACATCGGCTACAGGGTGAAACAGACATAAAAAAATAAAAATCTTGAAAATCTGAACCCGGGTATATTTATGTACAGTTTATTCAATTAAGTCTAACAGTTAAGTTTCATCTTGCAGAACTTCTACTGACTTGAAGACATGCATGTAGAAGTATTTAGTTTGTTTTTTACCAACACTCAAATTCACAGCAATCCCCCACCACATAACCGATTTCTAAACAGTGCCATGGTTTAATGCTGTTGTACTTTGAGGCACATTCGTGCAAATTTAATTTGGGTGACAAAGAAGAGAGAAATGAGCAGCTAAGTATGGAGGTAGAAAGGAGACACAGCAGAGCGAGCCACAGCCACTGTTGCAGGAGACAAATTGCAAACAGCAGGTTCCTTCATGCGATAGGTCAGACAACACACACTCGGACACAAACACACATAATCACCACAGCAGCTCCTGCATCTGTACGGCAGCAGAGCTTGAAATATTCAACATAAATGTCACCCCTATCTATTGCCATTCCTTTCCCCTCCTATTCCTGCTGACTCCCCTCCACTGTCTCCCATCCCCCACTGACAGTTTGCCATTAACAAGTTTCATTTGCACAGGAGACCAGAGAGCAGCATTAAGGGAGAGCAGTGGAGAAGCACACACACCAGGTAGTCGAGCTCTGGCTGAGAGCAGGCTGTCATGAACATCTTTCACATCACAGGTCCTGTGCTGGACCAAGATGGCCACCTCTAATAAGGCCAAAGTTACCCCTAAGACTGCTGAAATGTCTGGGGAACATGTTTGCAGAGAGACAAGGACATCATAGAGTTGAGAGCATGGAATCACTTCTGTAGCTGTCAGCAGTGAAATAACTTGAGACTGGGCAGGTTTAGTACTGAAGATACTCTCTGAAAAAGGTTCAGAAGAGATTTGGAGGTAATTTTTTCTTACTCCAGCTAGTCAGAGGAGAATATTGTCCCAATTCTTCAGACACAAGTAAAAGCTCTGAGTGCTAGGATTTGTTCTCTGTTTATAAAATATTTAATGTAGTCTAAAAAGCACCCAAGACATACCATAACATACCGTACCAAGACATGGTGGTCCTCAAGGATTTGGCTGAGTTGGAGATCATGTACTATCCAGGGAAAATAGTATCACTTCAAGATAATTTAACAGAAACAATATTCCGTGGAATATTTCAAATCCAATCCCACTTCAAAAACATTGGTAGCCATGTCTGGTTTCCATTTATAAAATGCTTTCTGTCTAAGGAAACCCAATTGATTGCAGCAGTCCTTCCTGAATGAACATGTGGTGAAAGTGAAATAAAACTTATTTTTTAACAGCATCTAGGATGGTATGGGGTGGTTGCATTATGTTTAAATTCCACATTTACAGGATTCAGGTCATTTGTTACCACTGAGAAAAAGACAATTTCTATGTAATTTATAGCACTTCATCTGATAGAAATCTGATCTGTGCAGTGCATCTGTGCATCTGTGCTTATACAGCACACAAACCAGTGATGCAACATCATATAACCAGCTAGAAAAACCACATTCTGCACTATTAATTCTAGCCCACTAAACCAGTTAATCACTAAACAAACGATTGCAAGAAGGAAAATACATCTATTCATCAGAGCTCTCTCTTCCAAACAAGACAGTAAAATTTTGCCTTTTTTAAAAGAAAATACAGGGGAAATATGTGCTGATTCCAATTTGTCCTTGAGCTTCCCAAACTAGAATTCAGCTTTTTAAATTCAACTTCTACTTTGTTGAATGTTTAAAAAAGTAAATCACCCCAGGTTAACCTTTTATCACTAAAAATACAAACTTGACTTAACATATCTAGAATGTGTTGCATTGGAGTGATAAACATATCCCATGTTTGACAGGATAACTATTAATTACTGACTCTTAATCTTACCTGGCAGAAACTCATAACTGAATGAACACCACGGCAGTTTATCATAGACCACATAGGGAACAGAACAACCATGCTCAAAACAGTGCTCTGCTCAAATGAGACCATACACACTTTTTGGCACACATGCAAAATATGTGTAGAGAAAAACAAAACTGCTCATCACACTAACCACACCATCTCCATGGTGACGCAAAGCTGGCAGCATCAGGACGGCGCTAAATATTGGGCAATTATGGAAGAAAGCCTTTTAGAGCAAGAGAAAAATTGCTCTAACAGCTGAACCATGACACTAAACATACAACCAGAGCGACGTTGGTTTATATTGAAATATATCCAGGTGTTCAAATGGAACAGTCAAAGTCTAGACATACATTTATTGTACATTTGTGGCAAGAAAATTCATCTTCACATGTGCTCTCCATCCCATATGACGGAGGTTGAGTTGTACTGCAAATAATAACCAAAATGTTAGTTTTCTGAAAGAGCAAAGATGCTAGAGTTTCAAAGTACGCACAACTTTGTAATGGCCCGTCACATCAAACCCCAGAACAAAACACAAAAGTTTGTGTCTTTAACCACAACATATTTTTAAGGGGGGAAAAAAAGAAACATTTACAAAGGGATGAATATGTTTCAAAGGCAATGCAGGTGGGTTTTCTACTTATTGTAAAATCCTTCAGTGTTTGTAAGCTAATGTTCTGTATGAGCCAAAGAAAGAATAAACGGACAACATGTCAGAATGCCAATACTGATGATGAAAATCAGGCAGCGGGGAAACAACTCAGTCATTCAGAGCGGAAGATAATCATTCCGCCATGTGCAGCCGAGTAATGTTGTTTCTCCAAAAGTCTGACTGGCTTTCAAGCAGGGTTCCAACCTGCTGAGTTTCTACAAGGTGGATTACGCCTGCTGGCAAGAGCTCAAGTACTCACTGGGTGTATCAAGGGCGACGTGTGCACGCGCGCACACACACACACACACACGCAGATCCACGCATTAAAGATAAACCCCCACACGCGCACATTTACGCACAATGGATCTAACTATATGCTCATCTTGGGGTGCAAGTTCGTTTTGTTGTTGTTTTATTGCAGCGCAACTCACATCTCTGAATCTGTTCCAGGATCGATCCTTGTTGTACTGAGCCACGGTGCCCGGCCATTTCTCGTGACTGATAGCGTAGACCGCCGTTTCTGTGCTCAGCAAGAGAGCCACGGCAGGTAGCAGGAAGACGAGCATCTTCTGTAAGCAGAGAGAGAAAAGGAGGCTGACAGGGAAAGCTCATGCGGAGGTTGCTGCAAAGTGTAGGCTATGGAGAGAAAAGTCTGATAAAGCACTTTAGAAGATAAAGAAATGCTACCGGGAGGCTCGTGAAGAATTCCACATGCAATAATTTAAAAAAACTTCGCAGGAAAGAAAATAACCACTGTTTATATTTGAGAGTAGTGTCATAATTGCTCAAACTGCTTATCCTTTGTCTAATCGGATTATAAACACAGAGTTGTCATCGCGACAGATGGGGCAAACAATTACCCCCAGTGTTCCCCACCCCCCTTCTTTATTAAGCAATTAACGGCGTTAACACAATTACCACCCCCCTCGCAGCTTTGTCCTGGCTTTTTTTCTTTTTTTTCTGCTTTCTCCATTAGTCTCAAACTGTTACATTTCATTCCATGTTTTTGATCAATTCTATCAGGTTCCAACAGCAAATTCTTTGCCTACCCGAGATAGTTATTCGGTGTCCGATCTGGAATGAAAATAAGTCCAAGGCGGCAGCGGGAACTCCTCCTGTAGCACCCGGCTGCTTGCGGGACTGACTGAGCTAGAAAAAAAAAAAGGAGCGAAGCAGGGAGGACCACTGTGGGGACCGGGAGCTTTCTCCTCCTCCTCCTCGGTCATCAAACACCGCCCCCTTCTCTCTCTCTCTCTCTCTCTCTCTCTCTCTCTCTCTCTCTCTCTCTCTCTCTCTCACTCTCTCTCCTCGGCCCTCACCGTGTCATTGATTTTCCGCTGGGGGATCTTTTTTACGCTCACACCAAAGCGAAGGCTGAATTTCGGAGTCATGTCAAAGCGCTGTTCTGCGTGTGCAAACACCAACACCGGTTTAGTTACGCGCATCTGCTGTGCGATCTCACCTCGTGTGCTATGCCATAATGTACATAAAGCAAAATAAGAGCTTTAATTTGAACTGTTGCTCATGGAGGATGGATTTATCTGATAAGAGCACATTTTAAAAACAGGGCAAAGAACGCTGTTTAAAAGCTCATACTTTTATTAGGCCTCCAGTTATATATAGGCCAAATTACTGGGGCTCCATTGTGAAAGGCAAGATCTTTCATATTTAATCAGTGCTCATCACCCACTTTCATTTTTGCACATTTTTAGTGAAGTTATTGCTCTATTGCTTGTGTCAATGTTTGGGGCAAATAAGAATAATGGAAACCACTTCTCTGTACTATATCTGTTCTGTTCTATTGATTTGTTTTGGGGGTAGGGGAGCAGAAACTCAGCGCAGTTCTATTTCCCCAAGTCTCACATGAAAGGTTTTTCTGTTTTAGCAGTTTTGGCTGCTGTCACTATTTTTATTTTTTTTTTTGCTAAAGCACATATGCTTGAGAAGTGGCCAGCTGCTATGGATGAATGTGGTTGATATCAGATACCAGAAGAAAATGTTTTTTTTTTTTTTTAATGTAATTTTCAATTAAAAATACATTTTCAATTATGTTTGGTTTTAATTTTCAACTTTTCACTATTTTGATAGGTGGTATTTTTTATGTAAGTGCTCTGTCCAATTATATAGTTATCTTATATTAAATTATTTCATCTTAAGTTATGTTTTTCTATCCATCTGCTTCCGTCATATTGTACTAATCTTGTCTCTATGTTACCAATCATACCAAATCTGAACATAAACAGCTATTGTTTATGCCTAGATTTGCCACATTTGGCTTCTTCTGGGGCAGAATTATGATGCACATCTCACATAAATCACCTAAAAGTCAAATAAAATTCAACATAACTGTTCAGACTGCAGATTCTTTGAAGACAATCAGATAGGTGTCCTATTCAGTACCACATACGGACATGGCAAAATTCAGATTTTCTTGGAAGGGGGGCAAACATGTTTGAATTGGACCATTCAGACAGCCATCAAAAGTTGAATTTCTGTCACATGTAGGCATTCACCTGCTGCTTAATGTTGCCTAAGTCATAAAACTGAAAGTGTCCTATTTCTTAGGAAATCACTTAAATTAAAGAAATTTTATACTATTGGATATGATCAACCCTATGAAATAGGATTTACCCTAATGTGTATTTTTTTTCTTTTTAATGTCAACAACCCAGCAATACAAAACATGTTGCTTTTTCCAATTAAATTTGCCATGTCAGTGTTTTAACACAATCAGACTCATATTTTAATAAGTTTGACTGACAGAGAATGATCATAAAGTGTACTTACTTTGCTTAAGTGGATACTTAAGCAAAAAATGCAGCTTTTTCTGGCTTTATGACATACAACAGCCCTAACTGCATTATACATATGTTTATTCAATCACAAAACTTGCAAAAGCAGCAAATAATTTGGTGTTAAAAATGTAAGCTCTCTATTTGCAAAGACATGCTAGTTCAAAAGGTTAGGTCATGTACTTTAGACTATTGATAGTGAACCATAAGTGCATTCAAGCATCCAAAGAAGGCCTTTGGATTAGATGTATTCTCTATTTTTGACTCTGGGAGCTGATGCAATTGTTATTTCTTTCTAACATTTTCAGTCAAATTTTACTATTCTTTTATTCCAGTTAAGGCCCACTTCACTCAGATATTTTTCTAAACTTTTTTCTTTTTTTCTTTCTCTGGGGATAAAACAGAAGAGTAGCTTTAGGGTTAACCAATTTTAAACAAGAAGATAAAAACTTATGAAACAAGTGAAGGGGAGAAACTGCATCCTAGCAATAAGTTTACAGCTTTAGATCCTTCACTCTGAAAGTGCAGATGGGGAAAGAAAAACAACAGAGGGACAACAGAATGATGAAGCAAGATTCAAGTTGAGTGTGTGGATGTGTGTCGTAGACAAGAAAACAGGAAGATGATTCTTGAACATGTGCATTGGTTTGTGATGGACAGGGTCTTAATGAGTTTTATGTGTGTAACTTTCATATAAGTGGCTCCATCCATCTGTCTGAGAATGAAGTTTATAGATGACGCATGCCTGGTCTCCCCTGGTCTAGAAGCTGAGAGAATTCCAGAAAAACATAACATCTCTGTCACACAAAAATTTACATTTATAGTGCTCTTCGGGGCATTCATAAATCCAATTACCGATGACGTTACACACAAGATGAAAAGAGAAAACTCAAAGAGCATAGAACACACCAGCAAATAGGATAACATGTAGAGAGATTTTTTTTATTTTTTTTTTTAATAAGGTAGTTCAGAACATGGTGTTGATATACCCCAGCTAAAAACAGCATTCATTCATTATCTAAATAGTAATGAGACTATGTTTAGCATGTAAACACATTAACATCCCATAGAAGAAGATAGATTATTTCGGCAAGATCCCTTCAGTTGGATTGTATTTAATTAATTTTTTGTTCTGTGTTATTTTGGCTGCTACTATATGTAATCTTCAAAGCAAGGAGATGGATGGATTTTGCTGTTGCTCAGCTTTATATCTGTATAACACACTACAGGAAAAGCCCTAATAACAGAACAGGCTTTTCTTTTCTGAAGGTATTGATCCGTTTCAACAAATCAGGGGAAGGCCTCTATTTCAACATGGATCATGGAATTACCCTTCATTATCTGAGTGAATCATAAAACACCCAAACAGGTCCTATTTACCATAAACCCACACAATCGGAACGACCACATACACTTCTAAGAAAGTTGACAAATAGAAGTGTTTTATAGCTCAGATTTGAAACTCTGCAGACTTGAGTATCATCTCAGGACTACTCTTCATTGGTCATAACTCACAGTGATGTCAAAAAAATATATAAAATAAAAAATAAGAAAAGAAAATCAGATAAGATTGGCCTAAACTATTGAATGCTATTTTTGGAGCCAAATTGTAATGGAATCATAGCGCCATCGGAAGGACTACTAAGTTGGACCAGATACAGTATTGCAATGATTTCAACAATTAAATAAATATAGTCCTTTTATAAAAACCCTGTAATGTCATTTCATAAATGGTGTCACATTTTTAATGTTGAAAAATGATCAAACTGTTGTGTTTTTTTTCTCATTGTCTTTATCAGAATTTTAGACCACCCTGTGGTAATTTATTTTATTTTCAGACATTTTAACATTTCTGTTTACAAGTCAAAAACATACAATTGAGAAAAAAGTCAAAAGTCATTAACCAAAGCAATTTTTAAATAGAGCTTTCGGGATCATAACTATCTTTATTTTTTGGAATTGGGCAGCAGAAATGTCATATTTAATGTAATACATCACTCACTGTAGGGCAAAACCTTTCCTAGAGCTGTCTATGGTGCTGGAATTTACCACACATTTTAAAGTTGTAAAAAAAAAAAAAATCCAGTAAATCTGAAAGTGACTAAAGCATCTGTATACTTCCTCTTATTTCCCAAGGCAATTGCAGCTAAACAAGAAGAATCAACAAATTGCACTTAAAATTGCTGGAGGACAATTTTTGTTTGCCAAGGGTAAAAGAAAACTACCTATTTCTTTTCACCTTTTAGCAATAGTATAAACTCTGTGGCAATGGATGACAGTTTGATGTGCTCAGCAAAACACAAATGATAGAACAGATAAAATATGTATGTTTGGCAGATTTAAAGGAACACTGTGTGCAGAGGAAAGCCTTACATGGCGATCACCACTGCTGGAAAGTATGCTTAAACCTGTTATTTGCAAATAGAATATTTATTATCCAAAATAATGAACGAAAGTCAACATTTAGGTGACATATTCAACAGCAAAAATAGATCTAGTGCTGTTAAAACACTGGAAATCCCTTGGATGGGGAAAACTGTGGAGCACCATCAATCGTATTGTTAAACCACACTGAGCAAGATGTGGAATTGGGACTTCCCAAAGATGTTATGCAGCATCTCTCACACAAAGTTCAACTTAAACATATTCATCACTGGCTGACACTGACAGATATAGAACATTCAAACACAACCTGAATGCAAACTAGAAGACGAAAAAAGTAAAACAAGACCACAACAAACAGGAAAAGTCAGCAATAATAAAAGTTTGTTCAATCTCAATTTGTCATTTTCTCACAAAGATGACAAAACACACAGCAAGGCAAACAGTTAGTCAGTGGTCAAGGACATAAAAACTAAGAGTGAATTTATAATGAACATAAAAAAGAAGTTTTGCTAATGATACAGAATATAAGTACAACAGAAAAAATCTGAACCTGTATTAACATTGCGATCTAATGTTGTGATCGGGGTTCAAATTTCCTTGAGCATTTCAGCTGATATTCCAGCAACCCAGAGGACATGAGAGGAGAAGAGTTTGGTATTATAAACCAGCAATGACACAGAGAGGTTATCTTCTTACAGCAGCCCACTGTTTGAGAGGACTTAAAAGGAACGGAGGTACACTGCAATGCAGTACTGCACAAAAAAACTGGGGCCTCCCTCCTGGGTAGCACTGAAGAGGCAACACACAAGGTCACAAAGGTTTCTTGACACAGGTAGTCAGGAGAGTGTTTGTCAGGAGGGAGTTACTTTGCTATAAAAACAATGTGTTATGGTCGAGTGCTGACTAATCTTGTCCTTATTTCATTTCTTTGTATTTGAGTCCCAAATAAATCAATTTGTGAGATTCATGCTCAACTTCTGTTTCTCAACTTCAAGATATTATATGCATATCTGAAAAACTTGTTCTCCAGACAGTGGAAATAAAGAGTTTCAAAGGTATTTAAAATAATAACTCAGAGCCAGGAAACACAACAATCTCAAATGTATCACTGTTCATTGTTATTCAAAGCAAACCATTATTTTAAAATGCGTCCTTCTGAAATTCACTACCATTTATGTTCTCTGGAACTGCACCATATAAAAAACTGTCACAAAAACCATAGAACTGATAATTTTTTCTTGGGAATTTTTTTTTATGGAAATACATAAGTTGGGTAAATGCGTGGGTACTTACTGGTGACAAAAAAGAATATAGTAAATACTGTTCTCATGCAGGGTATGCAGTCACTAACAGGAAACAGTCTCTGACACTTTTTGCCAAAAGATTATGACTCAACTAGAATTTAGAGTTTAAGAAAAAGGACAAAACCTAAGCCTAAGGCTGTGACACTAATATTTATGCAGTTGAATTGTCTTTTTTTTTCTGTGCCTGAATGAAGAAAGCAAAATACCGTAAGAAGAGAACGTTTGACTGCAAACACTGTCCATATTTTTAAACGTCCTTTCCATTCACCACATGAGAGGCATTAACTTGAAATGGGTTTTATCAGAAAAATGACATGTTGATATGAAAATACTAACTGGTGATGGACCGATACAGTGTGAGTACTGTGGTACGCTCAGAATTATGTTTTGGTACTTTTAGTGTAGTTAAATCTCTTGAGTAAAATAGAGACTTTTTATGTGGAGAAAAGTGAGACTTGGACTCAACATGGCTCACTAATAAACAATATTGAACAGCTGTTTTTCAAAAGCAGCTGTTTGGAAAAGTTGGAACACTAAACTACAATTGCAATGGAATTTCACATGTCTAACCTGAAATATTCCCAGATTGAAAGTGTTTAAAAAGACAACTGCGGTAACGTACAGGCTGACTACAGCTGCCACAGATCACTCCATAATCCTTTTGCTTGAGGCCATTTTGCTAAATTTCTGAGTTACTGCCCTCACACGTCAGTTCTCGTGACTTCCATCACCTCACTTGATATGACTTTTGGATCACCCAGCTTGGTATCATCACCACTCATCAACTTTCTCCAGCATCCTTGGTGAAGTTGGTGGACAAAGGTTTCCAGTTGTGGATATGGAAAGGAATACATCTATGATGATATACAAGCTTCAACAAAGTTGAAAAGAAAAAGTTCTAAATACATTATGTTTATATACTGATTGCCTTTCAAGGACAATGTGGAACCTGTTATGCATTTAAATTAGGAATATATTAAAAAACACAAGACTCAAAGAGAAAAATCTATGGTTTTTGAGCTTCTCTTTCAACTCTGATTATTATATCTCCCTTATAGCACAGAGCATCATATGTTCCAAAGGGATTCCTTTTATGTAAAATCATACTGAGCAGATTTATCAAAAATAAAACTAGTTTAAATAAAAATTAGGATGGAAGACTTCAGCTCAGTGAAATTGCTCAACAATCACTACAACACAAACAGTCAGAGCCAATGTATTATCACCTTGTTGTTTTTTTTTAAGGAGGAAAGATACATTTTGATATTTTCTTGCTTTGCACAAGTGTAAGCACACCCCAGTTCAATACTGAATTTTCAACTTGATATAGGTTTTTTTTTTTCTACCCACAGGAGTTGCTAGAAATCTAGCTGCTGACCACAGCAGTGGGTCCACAGCTGCCTCGGAGTGGGAGGAAATAGATAACCCTTATCAAGTTTTTCTCAAAGGGAACTCACAGCCGTGAAAGCTAATTATACTCAGACTCCATGGAGAACAACTATAAAACTCACTGATCCACTACATGTTTTATGTCTGAAAAGAGATGTAGAGCCAATTTGTTTTTAATCAGAGTTTCTTTAAACACATACTCAAAAGAAATCCCTTCAAACATATTGTAATGCATTATCTATTAAGGCATTTCCAGCTAAACAAAATTTCCAAGAAGAATTAATTGCTGAACCCATTCTTCCATAATCTCTCCAAAGTCTCATTGAAAGTGTTGACCCAGTGTTTTCTACTTGTTGTTTTTTTTTTATAATACTACCGTCTGGGTTTTCCTAAAGACAGTTCAAAAGTTCAAAAACTAATGTCATTTAGTTCTATTAAACATTTCCAAAGATCTTAGAAAGACAGTTTGGTTTTATAAAAACATCTATAGTTCCTGAGCATTTTCACATTTTGTCATCTCACAAACGTTAATGTATTTTGTTAGAATTTCATCCTGATAGTTATGGTGCACATTTGTTTTTAGTTTTTTTTGTTTCTCCACATTTTACAGCAATTAGAATTGCCCATTCTTCTTTGCAAAATAGTGCAGGCTCATTCAAAGTGAATGGGAAATCACTGACAATATAATTTTTTCTAACATAGATTCTCAATTTGACTTAGGTCAGATCTTTAACTAGGCCAATTTAACACATGACTCTGTTTTAATCTTTACCATTCCACTGTATTTCACAGTTAGGAAGGTTTGCTCAGGGTTTCGTGTAGTTCCGTTTTAGCTCTATTTAGTCCTATTTCTTCTCTCACCAGAGCAACAATCCTCCACGTTTGCCTCGTCCCCAGTGATTTCAAGCTGAAAATGGGACTTCTTATGGTTTATCCCGAACAATGGCATTCATCTTTTCACTCCTACATAGGTCAAATTTATGGCGTGTATGACTAATAGGTGTTCCATCAAAGATTTCTCCCACTTGAGGTGTGGATTTTCACAGCTCCTCCAGGAATACTATGGGGCTTTTGTTTGTTGCTTTGATAAATGCCTTGGTACACACCAAACAATTCAGCTTTTCTTAACAACTCAAATGCTGTTAGGTTTTGTTTGGGTTAGCCTGATAAAAATTGAGCTAAAAAATTATGACTCTGGAGTTGAAGTCGGCAATGTGCTATTCTTTGATTAACTCCACGGCTTAACTATGTGATCACTGAACTTCTCCTCCACTATGAAATAAATCAGTAATAACTTAATTCTAGCGGTTTATAAGTGATAAGGTTAATTTTGTTGATTACAAATTGTTAGGACCAGAATTTTTGAATGGCATTTGAACAGATAAGACCAGCAACACTTGTAACGAAGAAATCATGAATATTTCTGCATAGAAAAGAAATGCTTAATGTTATATTTTAGGGTGATGGTCACCCAAATATTAGTGGCAGAAAATCTCTTATGATGGGTTTTGATTTCACCCAATTTGGTAACTGGAACTTTTAAACATTGGATAATTTATCCCAGTCTTCAGACAGCTATTCTTATCCAGTGTACCGGGTTAAGGTACCTGTGTACCTGTTGAACTGAAACAACCCAGGGTTTCTCCGTCAAATGTTGACCCAGCGCTGTGTGAAAAATGTTACTATTCTTCACTCAGTCTTAAATGTGCAAGTTAATTGTTGATGGTTTTCAAATTACTGAGTAGACTCTGCTCCACAAACATGTTCTAGATTGATTTGTATACAAAATTTCAGGGATATAAACTTGCTTTCAATTTCATCCTTGAATTGTCTTCTGTGTTCACTGGGCTTCATGATGCTGTTTGTTCACTGATGTTCTCATTATGCTGAGATTAAAAAACACTTTGTGTTGTCATATTTAGTGTTATTTAACGTGAACCCAAAAGTGGGAGGGTAGAGGCAGCAGGTGATTTTGAAGATTGAATGAAAAATAATGAGAAAAGCAAATTTACAAAAATACAGGAAGCCAAAATTGAACAAAAATAATCCATACCAAAAAGTCAGGAGACATGAGGAGAATGAGAGGAAACCAGAGAAGTAACCAGCAAGTAGTGACTGAGAAAGAAGTGCTTAAATAGAGAGAGAGAGAGAGAGAAAATAAGGATAAACATAATAAACTAGAATCACTAAGAAAGGACTGAACTAAGAAGAACAAGAACAAGACTGATCTAACTAAATTAAGAAACAAGCACAAAACAATAATGAAACTAGAATCAAATCAAACTACAAAACAATCTAGGATCCTAATATCTTTTCATAAATGAGTGATTTCTAGAGGCTACTTGTGTACAGCTTCTGATTTTACTATTATTTGGAACCATTATAATTTATGACTTATGTTGAGGATGACCAAGTGCAACAGGACAGAGGCAGATATGATGAAAATGATTTAGTAAATATCCAAACACTTTCTAGAACACTAGAAAATACTGGAGACAAAAAGGGAAGAACAGGGATTGACTACAGAATACAGCAGAGCAGTAACACAGGTGAGAACATATATACACACAAATAATACAAACATAGATGGAACCCATTGTTGCTTCTGTCAGTTTTTTCTATAACAGTGCCAACTTGTCTACTTACATATTTCAGGAGAAAAAAAATCTGAACTTCCTATACAAAAACGAAAGAAAAGCTAATAATTATCTAATGTTTGCAGAAACATTAGATAATGTTTGCAATCAATGTATGCGTCTTTGTGTTGCGTGTTCAGGAATTTAAATATACTTTGCTTGTTAACCAGCTAAATGTCATCTAATTAATATCCAGAAACGGTTACAGGGACTCCTTCAAACCTGTCTTATATTTGAGAGAACTTTCCAAAACTGTCTCTCGCACAGCTGAACAAATCAGTCATTCCTTCTGAATCCTGACTGCCAATTAAAAAGACTTTTCTCCCCTTCCTGTCGATCAGTCCGTTGCTTAGACAGCCAGTCAAAACTGCAGTGATTTGACGTAAGATTGGAAGAGCATTTAAAAAAAGCAAAGCACACAGTTTGTGTTTATTAATTTTAGGAAAATAAAAAGTTAAATAGTTATAGATATAAATTCTCTCTGACTTCAAACTGTAAGTGAGGCAGCATACGTAAATAAATGTCTCAATATTATGTATTTTTATGAGAAGCAGTCAGAAAAAATGACAGGTCACATTTAGAAATTATATTAATTGGCCAAAACAAGAACCATAGATAGTTACAGATTGTCCTACTTATTGACTATTGACTCTTTTTTTTTATTTATTATTATTGTTATTATTAAAAAAGGCTTTTTTAGGCACTGGTATCTTTTATTGAACAGTACATTGTTCACATAATGTGCATGCTCCACTGAGCCACCCAGCACCCCATGCCTAATTATTCTTAAAAAAGAAAATATTTTCAGACCAAGACAGAACATTGTTTCTTAAAGCCAGCATCCAAGACATCAGTTTTTGTCAATACACGCCTGTGTTTGTTTCGTCACACACATCTGAGCCTCAGGTCAGCCATTACGATGACCTCAGTGTTTTGTCTTGTGTTAAAAATGTGTCAACCAGTTCAGCAATAAGATCAGCACATGCTCTAAAATGTGTGGAAAATTGGATGAAGCTAATCCAGTCCTCACTTTCTGGATATGTCACGTTTTCCCCTGTGAAGTCCTTGTCATCAGGAAAACAAGCCCAGGGGGGACATCAAGTGTCATGGTGTGTTCTCTTCTCATTTGGGTACAATTAAATTTAAACGGTGTATAAATAAACAGCCAACAGGGTAAACTGAAGAACTGTCACATTTTCTCACAGAATGGCTTGTGACATGATAAAACAGCCTGGAATTTAAAGACAAAGTAAATAGAAAGCTATTGTTTGTCTTTTTTTGTATGTAGATACAATAAGCTGTAACTCCTTGACAGAGATGGGTGGAGGATATTTCCATAAAAACCTTTTTTTTTTTTTTTGGTAACAGTTATTTATATGGCCAAACTTCTATCCTCAGTCATCAATGACATGCTTTGATCATCACAAATGAATAATACCAAAATAGTCAGTGAAGAAACCTTTTGGCCATGCACAAGAGGACTAGTGTAAAATCTGAAGGTATTACATCAAAGTCTCCTGGTTTGACCACAGAAAAAATTATAATATGATACAATTACCCATTTGTAAAATTATTGCGTTTCATTTGGAGAGCAGTTTTCAAATTCAACCTTTCACCCATTTTCACAGAAGCATATTAATTCCTTGGTAGTTTTTTCCCCTTTTTTTTTGCTGAACATGAATAAAACTAAAGATCCTTAAATTGCAGAGTTTAGTTTTATTCACACTCTCAATAACTTGCTTAAACTGGAGCTTGATGACTGATGTTTCTATTGATTTTTGAGGGTGGAGTACAGTTCCTCCCTGAGGTTACTTCATGTTGTTTAAGTTATACAAGAGATTTATTACTTGATTTCTGAAATACTGATTTCAGAAGTCAATACTTTCATTGACGTTGAAAGTCCCAGGTCATAGAGCTTCACTATCAGCTATTGGACAGGCAATGATAATTCTAAGAAGACAAACATTACACTGACAGAGAGGACTAGACAAAGGAATAGGTGGGAAGCAGCAACATGTAGTAGTTTCTTAGAAGCTGCATGCGATATGTATGTGCATGTTTCTGCATCTGTTTCTATGTTTACATGTTGTCTATGTAGGTGTGTCTTCATGTATGTATGCGTGATTAGAAGTAGAGGTAATGGTATTTTATAGCAGAGTTGAATTAAGGGTACACCCACCAAGCTCTATAGGATCAAAGATACAGACAAAAAAAAATTCAGCGTGGGAGAAATGCTGACTCAATAGATTTTTATAACACTGTTGACTGGCAAAAACCTCAACTAATGTTCAAGTTATCAGAAGATATTTACAGAGATTGATCTTTCCAAACTTGAAAGAATAAACTTTTTAAGTTACAGTTTGCACAACCAAGATAGACAATCCAAGAGAGGAGAAAAAACACCAGACTAGGCGAGAGCTTAAGAGCCGATCTGTTATGCAAGATGACTATCCTGTGTGCTGGCCAGATTTGGAGAGTGATAAACTCTACAAGGGGCACTGATTTCAATCTTCTGTATTTTCTTATCACACACAGCAAAATAAGTTTCTACACGTGAACAAACAAAAGCACAAAGTGTGAAATCTAATCCCTATCTCCTGTGGCCACCTGTAAAGACGCCTTTCTCTTGTCTTTGGCACTTTCAGAGGGGAAACAAATGATTCCCGAGTGAAGAGAGATGAGAGAAAAACTGAAAGAAAGGGAAACAAATGAAACACAGCCAGGGGTGGCATGTTGGAAGCTTATCAGCAACTGGTAGCTTCAAAACAACACAAGGGGCTCTGAACATACACAGGGTGGTATAATACATAAGTGAGGGAGTGGTAGTGAGTAAAACCAATGTTAAAATAAAGAAAAACAACTCTGAAGCTGGGATGGGGAACAGATAATCTAAACACTTCGCCTGTATAAGTTTGTTTATACATTTTGTGGTTATGTGGATTGTGTTATGCATTTTCAAGCATCTGTCATGACATTTTGTGTTGAAAAACAAACCTGAAACTCTCCAATTTTGTCATTTATATATCTCAAATGCCACCTCCTTATAAGCATTTTATTGGTTGTTGCAATCAGGGGAGGCAATGCCATAGCAGAGGGTAATTCTTTTTCATAAACTATAACATATATCAAATATAGCAGGCAAGCTATCATACCTTCTTTATTTCTCACGTCACGCTGTACGACACTAATCTTCTCATTTCTGCCTGATTACATATAATTAGAAGCTGTTTAACACACATTACAAACATATTGTGTTGTCTTTAGAAGGAGTGAGAGGCTGTGTAATGAATAATGTATTCTGCATCTCAGATTGTAAATCATAGCAACTCTTCACACTCAGGCTGCGCATAGATCAGGCATATTTGCTTACAATTCATTATGATTTGAGCCACATTTTACTAGTTTGTCCATCATTGCTGTGAAAAAAATAATTGTTTAGTTGTGTATTTTAATACTGAGTATTTGAAAAGTCAACCATAAATATCTATCTATCTATCTATCTATCTATCTATCTATCTATCTATCTATCTATCTATCTATCTATCTATCTATCTATCT
>CAEFZY010053796.1:0-34229 GCA_903066815.1 Brachyrhaphis roseni | reverse complement strand
TTGCTTTCATACAATGCCCAGAATAAATTTTCCTTTGGGGACAAAGTATACATCATCATTATCACATCATCATCATCTTCATCCTCATCATCATCCGGCATCCTGAAAACTTCCATCACTCTCTCAAACCCCTTTGCCTTTAGCTTCCAGAGAGAACTGCAAGTGTTATTTTTTCATTTCCTTTTTTCATTTTCAAATTGTTTACAAAACACATTGACAAAATTCTGCTTGTGTCAACTGAGACAAAACAGTATAATTATGAACCGAAAAGATACAACCAAAAGTATCAGCGGAAAGTCTTAAATGCTCAGGGCTTATTTAAGGTGTAAAGCTAATGCAGGGGGACGTTAACACATTATCATGTCACTACAGGGAGCAATCTATTCTAGGTTAGGCTTGTGTTTCTGTGCTCTGTATGCTAATGAATGCTAAGGGCAACAAAAAGGTTGATTTACAAGTTGACCCCAGATCTCAAACATAGTCAGAAATAGTTCTTATTTTCTTGCACCTAAACATCAGGGAAGACAACAAGGGCAATCATATTCACATAGAGTCAGTCTCATTGCGCATATTCCTGGTGTGGCAGAGAAACTGCAGGGGTTGTGTGCTCACTGAATGAAATGTGAATAAATAACAGAGAGGGAGAGAGAAGCAGAGGGAGAAAAGAGGCATGAACATTAATTTCCCACCTTCATTCACATTCACACGGTGGGGCCATTGCTCTTGGATGTGTGATCTTAAACAGATTTCTTGGAGCTCACCCTCATCAGTGCATTTTCTCTGTCATGTATCAAAGCTGTCTTATATGTGAATAAAGCCCGAGCCCTAACGTCACATCCTGCCTGAGCCAAAGTGATATGCTGAGAATGGGGTGGGAGAGAGTCAGTGAGGACCCGCCGCACATTGCAGAGATCATGGCAGGAGACGACACTATACATCAGTGGGGACATAGGCTGTCAGAGCGTGAATGGGTTTTGTCATGAATGAATAACTACCACAAATGTGCATCGAGGGGAAGAGGAGAGCTTTACTTGCCTAAGCCTTTTCATCTCCCATGATCCACACTTCAGATTTAGAGCGAGGGGCGGAGAGGGTAGGTGGGTAGCGGTGGGGGATGTTGTTGCTTTGGGCTTGTTGAAATAAACTGATTTCTTGGCAGAGGAGGATGAGGATGGGAAAGGCTTCTTGTTTACAATATAGGAAAAAAAGACAGAGCAGAAGGTGCAGCCAACATAAATGGAACGTGACCTGTCTGTGTCAGCACTGCGTTTTATACTTGTGAACTGTCACCTCAGGCTTGTACCATCTGAATGTCTCCACGCTTTTGTCTCAGAGTTTAGAGCTAATTTCCCACCCACAGGGTGCCCTGTCACAAGAAATATGCAACAACAAAAAAGACTCACTGGATTCCTTCTCTTATGTCACTCACACCACGTCACAATTTTAGGCCCTGGTAGTAGTTTTCTAGTTTTTTGGAGCTAAATTGCCCTATGGTGGAGGTATTTGAAAGGACAGAAACTACCATGAAATTGTAATGAAAAACGTTTTATTTGCTCTGGGCTTTATGGAAAAAAAGATAAATGTTGACAGCTCAAAAAAAACCAAAAAAACATAGGCCCTCCTGTGGGATGAAACAGTCCATACTGTGCGGAGGTGGATAAGACTGTGAAGGTGAGGGAAGTGGGCTTAAGTGGGAGAAGTGGAGAGGGAATACTGAGTCTTTCCCACCACACTGTGTCTGTACTTTACCAGCACTTTCCCAGAATACCGCCCGCTGATTTGCCATCTGCCATGGCACTGGCTCTGAAGGCAGCTGGCGTCCCTTTGCCGTTTTTCTGTTTCAGGCATGACAACAATGGATGAACTGAGGCACAGGCAATGTCAATACTTTAACATCTTCCCAATTCAGAGTTTTGGTATTCCTGTCACCCTTGTGCCTTTTCTCTTTTAATCAATCAATGGGATAAACCAATTCATTTTACTTCCCTCATCATACCATTTAGGAATAAAAATGCATGGTACACTTTTCGGATCCACATGTACAAAGTTTTATAAACTATCTTTTTTCCTGAATTCATGAATTTATTTTCACCACTGTGTTAGTCAAACACATTAAATACCAATCTAAACCATTAAAGCTTCTGGTTATATTGTGACAAAATATTAGTGTTTAAGGAAAATTAACACTTTTGCCTCATCCACCATGGATGTTGATCTCCCCATTAGATCAACATCCATGGGATGTTTTTTGAAGAGCTTTCACACAACAGCACTTAAGAGGTTATAAAATGAGGATCTAAACATTTTGACAATTCTAGAAATTTGTCATATGTGTCATCACTGCCCCACTTCCTCCAGCAACTAGACACACATATTCCTCTATATTGTCCACTGTACCCTTGACTGTACAAGGTGAAGAATGATTTATGTATTTAGGAGGACAGTGAACAATGAAAAACACGTACTAGATGTTATGTTCTTCATAGTTCATGATCAAGGTTAAAGAAAGGCTTTTAAACATTTGAGGGTTTGCATGTTTTTTTTCCCAATCCCTAAAGGCCAAGCAGCTTCCCTTGACTAAATGTGTAATCGATCATAAAATATGCTGAATAGCTTAGTCTGGATAAGAGACAAGAATTCAGTGCTGTACAAGGGACATTGACTGAGTTAATGGTGGTTCGTGTGATGGCGTGTGCGTCAGCTACTTTATGGTCACTGGAATGAGCTCAGTCACCCAGGGATATTTTGCAGGATGGAAATGTAATTCGTTCCTGGTTGAACAGGTTAATCCATTCAGTGTCTTGAAGTTGGAAGCTTTTGTAAATATGCCCACAAAGGTGTGCTGCAATTTTAGAAAAGAAAAAAGGGAGGCCTTGGTTATATTTACTTAAATATTTAATTAAAAAAATGCATTTTTACTTTATTTATTTATTTATTTGGAAATGATCAACTATATATTTTTTTCGATGTGCATCATGCTTTTTTTTCACAAATAATAAGCCCACTCAAAGCTTTAGACGAGCTCATTTTATTGCCAACTGTAACCAGACAGATGCAACTTGTTTTTTCTTTGCTTGGTTTGGAAAATGATATAGTACAGTGAAGGTATAAACCTTAAGACTTTACCGTCTCCTGTATGTTTTCCTCTTTTAGCAAGTTCAGATGTTTTTCTGTAAGCTCTAATGTGTCCTATTCACCTCAGTAACAATTCTTAATTGTTACTGATCTGTATCTTCCACCAAAGCTTTCCCCAATGCTTTTTCCCATGACTAGATCATTTTTTTCACCATTTCCTTTCTGAGTGGGTATAGAAATAGATTTAGTGCTTTATTGTGCCGCAAAGAAAATGTCGTCACATAGACACATATACGTATTTTTATATGATGATGTCCAACCGCTGTCAAGGTGGCACCCTGCTCAGTGAGAACACAACCAGGGCTGGGGTACAATAGCAGACTGTGACCAGACCAGACCGGACTGGACCCTGCAATGCAAAAAGACCTTTTGTTACCAGACAACCTTTCTGCTTTTAAGCTAAAACACTGTAACGTTCCTGCAAGTCAGAACTCTGCAAACTTAACAATCTTATATGTGTCAAAATTCCCAGCACCATCATACAGGGACACCGCCAGGAATCTTGGGCCCCCTGACAAAAACTTTTATTGTGCCCCCACTTCACAGATGCTGTTTTTTGAGTCTATCTGACCCATCCCCACGAGCAACAGTCTGAAATGGGTATCACTAGCAAATCCAAATACATGATGAGGTAACTCACTTGCTCTTACAAAAAATATAAACTCAAGATTTGAGTTAAAATTTAATATATTGTTGAACAAGATGCCCATCAGTTACTTTATAACGTCATTAAATCCTTTCAATCTTTCCTTTAACTGACTTAGTTTGGAAAGCAAGTTTGGGAACTGAACTGGATAGCATTCATTTGAAAGTTGAACTGTGATTTATTTGCTTTTTTTAGTGATTCCTGAAATTAGTTTTGCTGCAAGCTGCCACTATTAAAACAAACTGAAATTAACTGAATTGAAAAGTTATGCAAAAATAAATGTTTTGTTTCCAAGTTATGAACTCTAAATATTTACCCTGTATGATCATTTGAAATATATATTTAGATGTCCTTTATCTAAGCATCCTATATTAAATTGTATTCTCAGTCCAAGAGAAGCAAAGTCGAAATGCATTAATAAGCTCTATATTAATGTAATTATTTACATGATGAGTGCATGTAAATTAAAACTAAGGCAAGTAGTTTTAGAAAGCAGAACAAATGTTATCAAGATTTATCAGGAGTTAATTCAGCATCATGCAGAGAAAGTCCTCCAACTTTAATTTAAAATGACTTCCAGTGCATGCAGTTATTTAGCTTGGACTTGCTTCAGACCTCAAACCTAATCTCCCTGCACAGCAGTCACTGAACCTCACAACAGTAATCCAAGGGTGCTGAAATCTATTAAAAAGAATCAGTTGGTCTAAGTAGCTCATCCTAACTAAGGAAAAAAGGTTTTGTGGATCAGAAGGGGTTTTGTGATTAAATCCATAGGAGCTTAGAAACTGAAAGGAGATAATAAAATCATCCTAGTGATGATTTCTCTTTTATGCTCTATTGGGTACTCTCGCATATTTTTAATTAATTTTGACATGTACTGACAACAAAAAATTTTAAGAGTTTGAAGAAAAATATGTCAACACTAAAACAAGTAGTGCATAAAAGTGGCACAATTTTATGACAGTTCAATACACATTGTACGATAAAATCTGCAACATGTCAATAAAAAAAATGTGTATGTATACCCACACTCAAATGAGAATGCATAATTCTGTATTTTGCATCTACATGCACCTAACCTTTTGCATTTCACTTTCTACAACACCGAATTCCTATGACTTTAGCAAGAAATGTCATAGAAAATATATACAAGGCACTTTGAAAACTCTGACATTTACTTTAAGCAGCTTTAGGCTAAGAAAATTTTAACAACCCAATAAATATTCAGTTTACATTAACTGCATCGTTTTTTCTCTGGTAAGGAAAGGGAATTGCTCTTAAAGTTACTTTTACTCAGTAAACAAAAGATATTAACAAAATCCACTTTCTTGCTAAGTAAAAAGATAGGACACCCTAACACTTGACCCAAAAAACTTCAATGAGACACTTCCTATAGCACTCTTCTAGTCTCCAACATTAATCTACAGAAAGTTTGCTCACTCCTCACTTTCATCTGTAAGGAGTTTGAGGGGCTTCTTACATGTGCAGCCTGTTTTAAGTCACCCCATAGATTCTAAAAAGGATATTGGTGTGAGCTGTGACTTGTAGTTTTTAAGAGTTCACGTTGAAATTGATGGAATTACTTGTACAGCTTTGTGATAGACTTTAAAGCTGAAAATTCAACAAAATCTTGAAAATGTGTTAAGAGCTACGAGGATTAAAACTAAAAAAAGAAAAATTACATACAGACAAATACACACACAAATTCTCGCAGAGAATCACAAAATCAAGCTGTGCATCCCTCCCCAATCTAGACTGAATGGGGCCTGTAATACAACAACTCATCCCTTGTGGTAGACCTCAGTTTGTCTTTTATCTCCCAGGGACTGTTTACTCCCAGTAATTAGTTAATTCATCACCCTAATGGGAACATCCCCCTCCACTAAATAACTTCTCTTTTCCTGGAGCAGGCTCACAATTCTGGCACAGCATCCTGGAAAGGAGATAGGACTGCTTCCTGAGTGGAGTGTCAAGGGGGTGCGGGATGTCCAATCTGTCAGTATTTCTTAAAGGAAGTCCATTCATCACCCACATTGGACGAAGGCAGGTTGTCAGGCAACGTTAGAATGTTAGGCATGATTAAAGAAAGTATAAGTTCAAATGCAGACATTTCTGCATCTGATTAGGCTTTTTTGATGATATATGCAAATAGAATGTTCAGAAAAAAACACATCAACTTTATTTACAGTTATGGCCAGAAGTGTATCAATTCATCTTGGTTATAAACCTCACCAGAGGTACTTTTAGGGGTGAAGCAGCCCGCTGCCATACAATCAAAGGATTTAAGCAAGACATAGATTTGCAGGTGTCCATATAGATAAGCCAAATGCCTTTGGAAGTCACGTATCAGATTAGCCTATACAAAGATTGAGCTATTTGGTAACAATAAAAAGTGGAATGTTTGAAAAATTAATGTAAGGCTTTCAAAATTAAGACCAACTGTCAAGGCAACACATGGCAGCACGGCAGCATGACAGCGTAAGACTACAGTTGTACTGATGCATTTCTCAAACTAAGGGAAATTATGAAGAAAGCAGAACACATCCAGGCTTCAACTTATATCAACTGTTGATTTGAGATGAACCGGGACAAGATTTGCTGTTTCAAAAACACACTGATCACAGATGGACATTCCAAATGCCCTTAGAGTAGATAAAGCAGGGAAACATGTTTTATTATCCACAAAATAGGGCTGTTCAAAGAAATCATGAAAACACCAAA
The DNA here is from genome assembly GCA_903066815.1 of Brachyrhaphis roseni. Classification (NCBI taxonomy): domain Eukaryota; kingdom Metazoa; phylum Chordata; class Actinopteri; order Cyprinodontiformes; family Poeciliidae; genus Brachyrhaphis; species Brachyrhaphis roseni. The sequence continues at coordinate 27,727 of CAEFZY010053796.1, read as the reverse complement.
AGGAATACAACATTTATAGTGATGAATGGAGGTAAACTTACCACCTGCTTTCTGTGTGACAGTAAGAATTGATCCACATGTTTTTCTGCTATGGGACATTTTATCATTGGCCCTGCATGTATAGATATTAAAATGTGGGTTTATAATCATGTTGAGATTCTAATAATTTCTAAAACCTTTCAGATACTTTTTAACAATCCACAGCTTCTGTCAATAAACAATGTGAAAGTTGTAAATAAAATGTACTTGAAGCAATACGATAAAATAATCTAAAGAAATGCAGTTAAAGTAAATTAGCAGGAGATTACAAGACTCTATAGAACAGTAGTCAGTTAACACTACTTTTTACTTCCCAGTTGACTTCATAATATTTAAACTCTGCTGTTTTGCCACAATAAAATTGTGATTCTTAAAACCCTGTGGCATCTGACAAGAGGAAAAACAACAAAAGTCAAAGACAATAGCTTGGCTGTGATTTTGAATATATTTACACAATAATTACCAAAAGAAAATGTTAGAGGGGACATAATCTCTAGATTATATTCTTCAAAAGCCAACATTCTTTTTAGGCACTACAAGAACAAAGATGCACACAAGGAAACAGTTTTCAGGGCTCTGACTGTATCTTTTTCTGATGCTAAGCAGAACAACAGGAGTTAGAGGGGATATTGGAGCTAGAGGAAGATCTTATTTTCTGCTGGTCGGTACCAATGATGTTCGCCACTTGCAGAGCTTCTGAACACTTGTTTATTGTGGGAACACTGTGGGCATGAGCCATTTACACAGACAGTGCAGAATCAATCATAGGTTTTGCAATGCTTCCATGTAGCTCACAGAGGACAAATTCCTTATTGAAATATTAGCACATCTATTAGATTTCTTGAAGTTTCAAGAACTAGGGAATGTACTACCTCATGAAGAGAAGGGGATGTCAACTGAAATGGTATTAATTTCCTTTCACTTTCCTTAGTCTTTCAATCACACACTCTTTGGAGTACAGCTGTGACTATGGAAGTGACAGGGTTGCCTATAGTACGTTCTGCTTCATGTCTGAATAGTGGATACAATTTTTAATATAAATACTAGAGTTTCTCAAACTCTCATCTGGAGTTTGAGAAAAGGCTGACAAAAATATCAGATTATCACTAAAAGTGAACTTGCAGGTCAATGTGCTAAAGAGAGCTTAATTTCTGACTCAGTTCTAAAACACTGTTGGTGTGTTAATATTGTCAGTTTGTATTCATTAGTCTTGCTCTAAATGCTGTGTTTAACTCCCACTGATTGTTGTTATGAAATGATCATAAAAAAACATTGTTCTTCAAAAGCATTAAAGCAGGAGTGTCCAAAGTGTGGCTGGGCTGATTTTGTGGATTACCCGGCTGCAACTCAAAAGCAATACACATTTGACCAGCCAGCACAGCTGTTTGCTGCAGATGGAGACTTCAAGCTTTAGTTACGAAAGATATATATCTGAACAATTAGAATGTTTTTCTAATAGAAAACAGATGCAACACAAATTATTCATCTTGTAATAACCACACTTTTAGCATTTTCTTATTAGTGAGAAGGCCACATACATTTTGTCACTTTTACGTAACAGTACTAAGAGCCACATGCACCCAAAATTTGCATTTGATTAATTTGTCGAACTTAGCTAGATACAGCGAGAGTTTTCAGAGAAAGAGTGACTCAAATATTGTTCTTTTTTCCAGAGAACGGACTGCATTTGTTAACAATTTTTCAATTAACCCCAAAATAATTTTCTGGAGGTGGAGGTTGTAGTAATTTACAAGTATGTTGGGATGTGGCTGAGCAACAATTTGGACTTGTCTAGCAACACACAACATCTGTATAGGAAGGGACACCACTGGCTGTACTACCAGGAGGCTTCAATCATTTGAAATCTGCAAGAAACTTCTGTGGGTGTTTTACCAATCTGTGATTGCCAGTGAGAAGGCCTGTTTTATGCTATGGTGGCAACAAATCAAAGAAGGACTCAACCAGACTGGACAAGCTGATATAGATGACAGGGTCTGTGGTTGGCAGTTCGTACCAACAAAAGAATTTATTCAAATATACTGAAGATGTGATTTAAATGACATGAAAAGTATTTACAACTAATATTTTTTTTTCCATATCATAGTCTTCAAATGCACTTTATTTAAATTAATATAGATCCTAGGCTTCATCTAACAATTGTCCTGACAGGACCAATGAGAGCGAGAACAGCTTAAGGGAGCGCTCATCTTCAGTGGACAATAGTAGAACCAGAAAATTACTTCTCATTTCCCCCTCAGGGAACTGTTCTCTATGCATTAGAATGAATAAAATCATGTGTGGAATCTACACATGCTTCAGACAAAGCCAATGGGAAGAGACTGAGGAGTGTATTAACAAAACACTATTGGAAATGTTCCTGATGAGAGATTAGTTAGTTGACGGGCCCTGGACTGCTTTCATTTCATTCAGCATTTCATTCAGTCATTTCATTTGACTTCACCCTGCTCTTCCATAGGGTGAAGTCAAAAGACTTGTCTTGTCCACCTAGGAATCAGTGGATAGGCTACAGTCCTCATCTACTTTTCTGATCACCACTCACCTCTCAGTGGGTGCCTTTGTGTTCTGTCTCTCTTCATTACGATAGGATTTAATGGACTTTCTGTGAGATTCTGTGCTTGCAGGGAGGGATGAACTAGCGAGGTGTAAAAAGGGTCATAAGAATGAATGTCTTCCCTTGTCCCCTGCACAACTGGTTCAATAGACTGAAAGGAAACATTTAAAATGGTTTCTCTTTCAATACTTGGTCACAAAGACAAAAACATGAACTCAGGAGAAAAATAGGATAGTTTTCTGGGATGATACTGTGAAAAATTTTAATTTGGGGTACTTGTCACATCATTTCTAAATCATGAAACAATTTTTGCTGCAGAATGTGAAGGATGGTGAAATCTGCATCAGTTCCAGAAATTGTCAAAATAGCATAATCTGCATAAATATAACATGTCAAAAAGCACAATTGTGACATAAAGGTAATTTCACAAGAGCATGTTTGAGATCTTATTAAATTCTAAGTTTACTTCAAACTTATATTAAGTCTTATGTCAATTTTACAGGCTGAGGTGTGCCCTTATACTGAGCATCTATTGAGTGGTAAAATAAGTTTAAAAGTAATAAAAATCTGAATATGATTTGATTTGTGACCCTGGCTGCACTTCTGGCCAGAGTCTTTCTTCTTCAGAAGACTGGAATTAGTTTTGGATTTGACTTGACATGTACTGTCTCAATTCAACATGTGTTATTGTACCTCTTATTCCCCATTCAAAAGGTTAAAGTTCGGGTCTTGTGTTTACTTTCTTTCGATAAACAGTATGTGAGGTGTGGACTGACATGACTGCTTTGAAGATGAATCTGCTGCTAAATTAATAAGAAGCCTGAGTTGCTATTAATGTAGCAGCAGATGCTAAACTAGTCATTACAGTCTATCAACAAACAGTTTGATAGATTTTAGCAAAACTTCCAGAGCCTCCTTGATGTGCAGTGAGAACTTACAGAGACCGTCGTAGCAACCTGAGAGCTCTTCACTCTTCCACATCAAGATTGTTGGAATACGACTATGAGGAGCCAGTTGACATCAATACGGCCCACTGCTGTTTATGTTTGAAGCCATATCAAGGATCCTGAACTCTTCCACTCACTGAGTGTGTACATCTTGCATGAGAGAAAGGAAAAGAAGTGTTTGGCTAAGCAGCTATATATCAATAAATTATGACAGTCAACAAATCTTTATCTATCTGGCTTACATTGCAAAGGTTATGGAACAGCAACAGAGCTTCTGCAAAGTACTTGTAGCTGCCACTTAATTATCAAGGACAACTAAAATATTTCTCAACCCGGTGGATGCAGAGACATTATAGAGCAAAAACTCTGATCAGTCTCCCAAATACCAAAATAGGGGGCATTTTTAACACTACTGTGTAACATTACTAAGTAATTGACATATTGAAGTTGTCTAGCGACAGGACAAGTGCCTATTATTAGTTATTATGTCACTTGTGTTTTATTTTTGTTCCTTCTGTTGGTCACAGTGATCCCAGAAGAGAAAAAGGGTCACTGCATTTCCTTTGGGGGAAGCAGTTGGTGAGGACTTGAGTACACATTTCTGTACGTTAAGAGGTAGGAGGTCTGTTGTGTTCTGTGTTGTTGGCCATCATATATTACACTTTATTGATGTTTAAACACAGTACAACTGTCTTCAGGGTGTTTAAATATGGGATGTATTATTCTTAGTGTACATTAAAGATTAATTGTGCAGATTCTCTATCTTTGATCTTCCGGAATGTTCAGGGTTTGGATCACCATATTAAACATGATAAAGTATTCTCTTATGTCATATTTTTAAACATTAAATCTTATACAGGAGTGGAAAAGTAAAGCTAACGGGAATATAAAAAGTAGGGTGAACCTGACTGTAGGTTCATCATCTTGTTTGGATACATGAACTTTCTTCCTATTATACTGATAAATATATATAGACCACTGATGTTTTTTTTCATTTCTTTATATTATTCCTTATAAGGACTAAGCTCTTTTAATTATTGGTGCAGACATCAACTATTACTAAGATCTCTACCTGAACCTGCTCTGCCTCAGCACCTAATATTATGCGCACACATACTCTTAACAGTTTAATTGTTAAATATTTGGAGGTTATGGCATCCAAATGATTATTGTTCGCTCTATTTCCACATGCACAAATCATACACATAGACTTTTTTATATACTTCCAAATAATATCCTGATTTAGCAATTTCAGATGGCACAACATAGTAATTTTGGATTATAGCCCAGTGCTTATTTCCATGAAAATCTATCTGCCAAAACAAGCAGATAGAACTAAAAAACTGTTGATTCTTTAATTCTCTTTTATTATCTGATCTGGCCTCAAAATGGATATTATATTACATATCTTCCAATTTCTGGAGAGCAATGACAAAGGCGAAGATAGCAAATCTGTGCTTTGGGAAACTTTTAGAACATATCTTGGAAGCAAATAATCTTGCATGACTCTTCAATTAACTAAACAAACTCAAAAGAATGGAAGAGATTGAGGGTGAATTAATAACTGTAGAGCAGATTTACAAAAGCTGGCTTCTCCAATAAGCCTACATGAAAATTCTTAGACTTAGATCTGAATACATTTCCATCTGGGGAAAAGAGATTGGCAATGTATTATTAAAACTGAAGCAAAAACACTTGGAACTGGGGGGGCAAGTCTCACAAACTACTGGCTCTACAATTAAAGGGAGCGAAAACAAAAAGGGTCGTAAACACAATAAGATCAGAATTAGGCATTTTGATCATAGATATCACAGATATAATGGATGTTCTATGGAGTTTTCCTTTTAGTAGGTTTTAGATGCAGGCCAATATAATCCGAGACTAATTTAATTTTTCAAGTTAACATAATCAAGTTTAAATCTGAACCATTACATATATTTTTGCTAATAAAACAATTAAAATGTTCAATATTTATCTTCTCGGCTATGTGTTAAAATAAACTCTTCAGGTCTGTCTGGCTGCATGTAAAATAAATGTTTGGCTTACATTTATTATCTCAATTAAGAAACCCATTCAGTGTTTCTTAGCAGTGTTTTTTATTTAAATTGATTATTGTATTGTAAATGTATGTTTCTGTCAAATCCACAGTTACAGTCTATGAGTAAACACATCTACCAGGCTGCATTTAAAAGTAACAGCCATAAAAAGCACAAGTAATTTACTTTATGGGGAACATAAAGCTTTTTTATCTCGTCATGGCCCGAAGCTCCTGTCAAATGTGGGTTCTGCATCCAGCGAAGGGTCGCTCTCATTAGTCAAATCCCTGTATCACACATTAATGAATTACATAAGGTGGCTCATTAGCAAGCATCAGGAAGATAGGCTAAATCAATTTTTAGAGCATATGCCTTTTCTACTTTCACCACATGAGTTGTTGCTCTGCTGCTCACGTTTGAATGTTTTACAGAAGGGAATAAAATCGATTTTGTTATGCATCAGGACTTCATATGTGGAAATATTAACTCCCTAGTTGCTTATAAAGATACAACAAAATAAAAAAATATATCTTTTTTTTTCTGAAGAGTTCCTATATCTATGATTAACACTAAAACATACATATTACCAGTAGGATATGTACTATTTAACTTGACTGAAAGTCTGCTGAATTCTGAAATGATTCTTGTGCTTTTCTTTGAACAATGGCTTTCTTTTTGCCACTCTTCCACAAAGACCACATTTGTACAGAGCATGACTATTAGTTTCCCTGTGGACAGATACCAATACCTGACCTTAGGATCACTTCATTTCATCTAGAGTCACCATGGGCCCCTTGGCTGCTTTGCTGATCAGTGCTCTCTTTGTTCGGCCCGTACCTTTAGATGGGCGGCGTTGTATTGGCAGGTTTACAGGTAGGTTTAATAGGTTTAAAGTGCCATGCTCTTTCCATTTTAATTGGTTGAGGTGCGACAGAAAGAGTAGCTTGTCCAAGGCAGCATTCCTGCAAGAAACACAACTGCGTACATATTTATAGTCCAAGCTTACAAACTCAGGCATTGCGATTAATTGTGATTAATCACAGCTCTAGAGTCTGATTAATCTGATTATTTTTTTAAATTGATTGACAGCACAAAACTTAAATAATTCTTTAGTTAATTAATGAATGGATATCATGTTTTTTTTTTCTCTGGTTTTGACACAATCTGACTATCTCTAAATATGTGCAAACTTACACTATATATTTTAGGCCAGATTGTGAAGTTGCTTTGACTTGTCGTCCATATAAAGGGCAGAAAATTCAATCTTGGAGTGTTGGGGCATGCAGGCAAGCACAGCTGAGGCCCTGTTTACTTCATAAGGGACACAGACAGAAGTGGAGAGAGACTTTCATGCTGTTGGATATTTCTGCACTTCACATGTTTACCTTTTCCAATGAAAAATAACTCTTTTTTTTTTCTGACAAGCACACATCAGCAACCACATAAGCACTCACCAGTCACGTCACAAGGACAAAATGTTCTGTAATCAGTTGTGAGTATCCATTATGTTATAAAAGAGGGAAAGTGATTGATGCACATTTGAATTAAAGTTCAATTGAAGGACAGAGCTCCCAGTTATGGCAGCTATTCATCAATTAGATCCAGAAACACCCCCTACAAAAAGAAAAAGATGGTTCTTTAATGTTATATTTTTTCTGGATAGAAAGTACAAAAATTGGCTTCTTTTAACAACACTTTTGAAAGTTACTGGAAAAAATTGAATTATTATGCAAGCTAATACAATAAAGCAAAGTTAATCAAAGTTTCATTTTGAAACCATCTGCAAATACATTTGTTTTCATATTTTTTTTTAGAGGGAGAAACACTGCTACCATTTCTGCCTGCATAATTATTAAACTAGGAAATATGTTTTTTGAATTGCAGAAACGAAGAAGATGTCATTTGAGTCAGAGAAGTCAGATTATGTTAATTTTTAATACATCATTAGTTTGAGGTTTTTGTTAATTTGTGGAAATTAACTTTTGCATTCTCCTGTGGAACTGATGTTACTACTATCTTTAAACTACCTAATTTTGCACTTTTTGAGTTTAAAATGGCCTCTTATTCTGAAGGAAGCAATGAGAGAAGACAATTGCTTAGTGTTCCATGAGACAACAGGCATAGGTGTTATGGACGTCATACCAGCTGCTTCTTCCACATACCCTGGATATGAGAACAAATTGTAGTTGAATAATTTAGAAAAAGGCAAATAACCTTTGCAAAGGTTATTTAATAAGCTGTGTGTCCACATGAATTCAGTGCCTTGGGAGACAAGAAACGCTAATTTTGAAACTGGTTTCCAAAGTGCATAAATTTCACATCTGTTTCAGGTATGGCCATGAGCGCGATATCTTCTTTTAAATGATAACGTCAAAGCTCACTCTCACAAATAACAAATATGTCGCCATTCTGTGTTTTTTGTGTTGTTCTCTGGCAGTGTTACAACACCACCAATATACCTGGCATGCCTACTGCATCATTTTCAGTCATTCATTCTGTCTTGTGAACACACATTTTTATCTTACTCCAGTTTCAAAAGCTAAGACTATGACAAAAAATGACATTGTCAAATAAGAGCAATGTCATATTATATGACATTGCTTTTTTTCATAATGTTTTATGGATTATCTATGAATGCATAAAAGTAATGCTTAAAATTAAGTAATGCTTTACCAAATAAAGCATAACGTGGTCACATGGTAAAATTGAATGTTATGTAAGAAAACATTTCAAATGATTGTTATTTGAAGCAATATTTTCAACTGTTTTCATTTTGAGTTTGATTAATTACTGAAAGAATAACAAATATGTTTATAACCCCTAAAATGTTTTTGATATTTTGGCATTTTGTATTGTATCCTTTATATTATGACATGCTAATTTAGCTGCTGAGGCTTGGAACAAAGCACCTTTATCATCAAGTAAAATGGCAAAAACCTTGTAAGGTTAACTTTTCAGAGCTCACTCATACTAGAAGACAGCTACATCTTCTAACCTTTTCCAAAATCCTTACATCGTTTTCATCTACTTTAGCAGCAGTTTTTTTTCTTTTTATAATTTTCACAATTTTCAACAACATTTAATCTGAAAAACAATCAGGATCAAGATTACTTGACATTTTGCAGCTTTACCTATGCCAATTCTACCATATCTCGCTTCTGGACAAGGTAATCCGTGACACAGAGCTTTGATCAGGAACTTGTTTATGGTGCTGGAATCTAAGGCTTTAATCTGCCTGAGAGATATCGGATAGTGTCATCCCTCGGTGGTGTTGAGTGGATGGTAAAGTGTCTGGCCGTGACTTTATGTGCATTGGAGGGGATTAACTGAGAACCAAAGAAAGGAGAAAAGCAGCAAAACAGACTAACAGTGACAACCATGCACATATTTTAACAGGTTCCTACAAACATTAATTAAAATGTGCAGCAGAAACTTTTTTAAGTTAGTGTGTGATTGTTGAGTTGGGTGCATAAACTGAAAATCTGAAAGAGCACTATTAGGTTTTCACAGTGTTTATATGAATGTATGTTAGCTTATCAAAAGCTTTGGAATTTCTAATTCAGTATGTCAATATTTTTGGATATATTTGCAGTAATGCTCCAATCTCATTGTTCAATGACATATGGAGGTACGCAGCTTTAAGTAAATGCTGCAGCATACCTCTCTGAATACCTAATACTGCAGTATGCGCAAACTGATTTACAACAAAGACCAGCCGCCTTGGATATTTACTCACATTTTCAAATAATTTCTTGTTATGAACATTATAACTTAGAGGCTACACATATATCGCACAAATACTGCTCCTTCTGTACATTGGTTATTAGTCCTACTCTGATGTTGCAGCAGTGACCAAATACTTTACATTATGCAAGAGCTTCATCTTAGCCTGTTGGGTGCTTGAAATGACTCCAGCAGGAGAGCAATATGACCTACATTCTTATTTCAAATTATTATTATTTTAACACTTGCTGGCAATCATAGACTTTATATAAAGCCAATATACAGACTGTATATACATCTGGTGTGATGATGGCAGTATCATCAGACCCGATGATGCTGTCAATTATTTCACAGCAAATGAAAATCTATTCATATTTAGTATTTTATGTAAATCTTTTACTGTACATATTTTGGATCATGTATATCCATTTTACTTTTAATTTGTCAGAGTTTGCTGGTTTGCATCTATCAATAAGCAAAATGTCACCGGCTTCGCAGCTTAATATAGGTTTTCAAAACAAAAGTTACATACAAGAAAACTTGCAAAAAGCGCAACATAACTTCATTATTTTAAAAAGGGGGTTTCTCATGCAGATCAAAATAAAATACTGAGTAAATATGAAAATTCTAATAACAGTTATCAAGACATTATTGGACGTTTCGTTTATAATGATGCTGATAAATGGGAAAACAACGTTACTATTAACTTTTTAACGATATGTTAGAGAAGGGAAGCAAAATATGTATTAAAAACTTAGAAAATATTGATATTTAGACCTTAGCACATCAAACTCCTCTGTTAATTTATAGATTTCACTTTTGCACATAACCTACGTGGGACAAGAAGCACATACTCCAGAGCAATGGTTAAATTAAAAATGAAACTTGCATTTTGTGCACATTAATAAAAGGTTGTTTAGAAAAAGGTAAATTAACATATGTACAATAAAATAGGTTACCTCAACATGACAGTTCACATCTTCACAAACTGGACAAGAGGAATGTCATATTCACATTTATGCACACATTTTGCATCCACTAAATCTTTCATTGTAGAAGTGCATTAGTAGAAGCTATTGTATTGTAGCAGGGGAATTACATCTCTCATTATGCATTGCCATGCCACCATGCAAGCAAAAGAGAGATTAGAGTGCTGATTAGTGAAACTCCATTATTCTATGTCTCAAATGGTTTTAGAATCAATGGTCCAGCCCAAGAATGTAATTTTTATTGCAATACTGGCACTTCAACAAGAGATTACTGAAGAAATGCACCCTTAATCAAATTCTGGTCACTAACATTGTGCATATGGAAAAAGGCATGATTTAATATTACTGTCCTATCTCATAAATGAACAAATAATGATTATATTTTAGAAAAATAAATGCAGAGTTTCAGCAGATCACCTACCTTTCATAATAGAAGCAGCTCTGTAATGCAGAAACAGTTATCAATCAACACCAACACATGAAGTTTACATGTTTTGTAGCTGATAAAGAAAATATGCTATATAAATAAAATTACTTTATCTTACCTTACAAGCATAGGTGAATATAAAACTGGGCAAAATATGTAATGTCTCTTTTACTTGTGTCACATTTTGCTCCATGATATACTGTAAAAACAAAGATACCGAGTTAGTAAAGCGTCATATTTTTATTTTATACAGGTGAAGCGATGCTGCAAATTAACACATTGATTAAGCTCACTCCCTACTATGAACATCACAACATAGTTACTATTTGAAAGTATTTCTAAAGAAATAACATTTTAGCTGTGATGTTACTGCTTTTCAAAACACTAAATGCTGTACCTTAACCTACTAATCGCATCCACTTCTATTGTGAAGGTCCTTCAGACCAGTGATGTACGGAAACATCAGTTTTACATCTGTTTATCAGCGGTAGAGCAGTGCTGTGTATATTTTTTGCAGCCACCAGCCTGAGCCAGCAAAAGGCAAAAACTTTGCAGTTTTCCAAATAAAAGGAGTAAGTTGAGTAATGTTGTTGGATACAGATAATGTCTTCTAAATGATCACTCATTAGTCCATGCTTATAACAAAAATACTAATGTTGTTATTATATAAGGGTGGGTAGTAACTAGTTACATTTACTTAGTTGCATTTAGTTGAGTAACTTTTTGGAACAACTATAGTTTTAGGAGTATTTTTACTCCCTTGCACTTTTACTTGAGTAATATTATGAGCTACTGCTACTCTAATTGAGGGAAATATTTGGATACTCTGTCCAACATAAGCTACTTCATTGAAGAAAGAACAAACATATTTTAACCAAAAATGTATGACACACAGACACACACTAACAGGCCTCTTGTTTTTAGTTCACAAAAACCTGATTAAAAAAACATCAAGACAGTTGTTAAAGGCTAGAAATCCATTTAATAGCTGTGGGAAAACTCCAGAGGAGAGGGACTCAATAATTACTTGTAAAAGGTCAGAAGTCAAAACATCTAAGATCTTTAAGAATAAACTGGTAGGTAGATTATAGAGGGAACAGATGGATGATTTCATATAATGCAAAGTATAATCCAAATCTAGCTGGCTAAACTGATAAAACTGAATTATTTTTCATGAAAAAAGGTAGCAAATATGTTGCATACCTCAGGAGAGAACAATTCACAGTTTGTAGAAGGGAGAGGAATTGTCAACCTGTCAGCAATAGAAAACAGAGCATGAGAGTTATTAACAGACATGGGTGATATAAAAAAATATATATAAATAAATAAAAAAATCTCTCTTGCTCTCTATGAATTCATGATTTAAAATTCAAAGCCGGTCTTTCTAGGTGTTCGAGTGAGCTTGTAAATTACTTTTACTTCTCTAACGTTTAGCTTCTTGGCACTCTCTTTTACTTTTCCAACTAACTCAAAGTCTCTCCACGGAAGTTAGCATTTTCTAGAGATTACTTAAGTTGTATTGGGCTCAATGTTATCAATAACAATCAATAACTGCTTGCTCCTGTAACAAAATCAGCTCATCATCAGTCTGTGAGTTTTTTTTACCAACTGAAACCAGTTAAATAACAAAACTAACTGCTCTTTGAGCACATTCAACCAACTAAGCTACAGACGGATTCCACTGGCGCTATTTACACTGAGCAGAAACCGGAAGAAGCTTATCTATACAATATACGTCACCTAATTCTGTGCTCACATAAAGGCTTTGTGATAGTAGGTTAATTAACTCATATAAACTAAGAATAAATTAAACAGTTGTGTGAACTTTACTGCAGCTACTATCCATGAAAAGAGTATTTACCTGAGAGTTTTATTAGTGCCGATCTATTTTGCAGAGTGAGGTGGTCAGAACTACCACTGTAGGTCAGTGTGTGTACATCCACTAGAAGGAAACCATGACTGTGGGACAATACTTCTTGATCTGAGAGAATGTGAAAACAATGCGCAGGTGAGGAAGAGAGGTTTATGTGCGCAGATTTTATCAGTGCAGAGAAAATGTTTGTGCGTGAGGAACACAAGAAGCATATTTGAAAGAGATCACAAATTTTAAGTGTGAGCATGACATGTTTTGAGAACAAGTGATTAAATCCTGATTTAGATTGAAAATGTAAGTTTTTGACATTAAGCTGTAAATTACCCCATGTTTATCCAGCACAAGTGTTTGTTAACATGTAAAGCTATACACGTGTTTAACAAAGTTTGTGTTTTCCAGAGATTTCTTGTGTGATCACATATTTATGTGAACTTCATTTATTTTGTTGGTAAGCCGCTTCAGCATGTCATGTTACAAACTTTGTGAGAAACAAGAAATCTGCTCAGTAACTTTTCACGTTCGTTGCTGTTTCAGAATAGGAACCCTACATCCCTGAGGGAGATTTAGACCACAAAATTGTAAAATTCAAGACCATTTCATACACAATTGAACAACACTGAAAACTGAAGATATGATGGGAATTAGTCGACAGAGAAGGAGAGAGAGAGGGTGAAAAAAACCCAATCATTTTTCAAAACTACGTTTTCCTCAGGACAAGCCTGGAAGGAGGACGGAGACACTGAAAAATTAGGAAAAAAATCATATTAGGAAATGCTAATTTACAATGAAATTAATTAAATGATGTCAAGTCTGATTTTATCTGACATGGAGGTAATTTGTCTCTCTTTGCCTGCCTGAGGACCATGATTGTGTATATGTAAGTGTGTGTGTGTTTGCGTATGCTAGATTGGTAATTGCTTTGAGCCAATGGGGCACACATTCTGCATTATAAAAATCTGTAATGTAACCCTTTCTTAGTTTGGAAAAGCTTTTCTATGAGAGATGTCACTTAAATGGCATGGGCAAAGGACACTCAGTAATAGACTAATTCAAATTAAAATACTGTGGTATAGTGTTGCAAACAAAAGTAAATTATTATCACAAATAAATATCATAATAAAATAAGCCTATTAATTGTTTTAATATTACAGTAATAACGTTTTTCAGTGTCAGAGACTTTTTTATTATGCTGTTTCAGCCTCAAGTTAGAGCTTTGGTAGGGGTGGGGAGACTCTCATAAAAGAATTGGGGTTGTCACTGCAGTGACAACTCCAATTTTAATGCACTTACACATACTAGCCGCATTTACTGCCCACATTGGTGTTGTTGTTTCAGAGAATGTCTCGCAGTGGTGGGCTCCATTCCAATAGAATGGCCAATAATTTCACTGAACTGCATTCCAAAACTGCATAGCATTCTGAAGGACTTAGGCAGAAGAAAGGCTTTAGACGCTCAACCTCTCATGGCCTGCTAAGCAAGGTTGGTGGCAGTGCATTGTGGGATTAAAAGTTCTTATACAAAGCTCCTATAGATTAGTCATTCATGGCAGAAGGCACAACAAGGATGATAAGTCCACCATTAAATAATTTTTTGAAATACATAATTGAAATCTGAAATTAATGTGAAACTAATGACAGTGATACAGGAATATTTTGTGTTTCACAATAGTGTCAAATAAGACCATAAAACACATTCAAAAAAAATGTCTGCTGTTATTTGTTAACATACATGAATGGTGGAAACATACATACTCCTACTTGAAGGAAGCCATGTAGTGCTGCAATATGAAACAGCCCTCTACACAAAGATCTAGACAAAAAGAGCAACAAAAAATACAAACATGCAAAGTTCTCATTAATCATGCCTGTACTTTGCAAAAATAGCTCTGTAAAGTGCATTCATTCTTTTAAAGGCCAAAGGCTGCTGAGATCTTTTGTTGCATCTTTCCATCTCTAAGCGAACATTGAAAAAAAAAAAAGAACACTCAAAGTAGAGCACTGTACCGAGGCCAAATAACCTAGCAAGGCCTACTTCATTCGGCATCCTATCATGAATTATCCTAGTCTAGTTGTGCTGCCACTTTTAGATTTTCAAAACAACTTTCTTCCTATGAGGTACATAAATATGATCAGAAAAATATGCATCCTGGTTACTCAATATTCTCAGTAAAAACCAGAGTGACAACATTCTGTGAAAAATAGATCAATTCTGCACTAGTTGTCAACACAGAAAGATTTGTACTAATCAAACAGAAAATACAAATACCAACATGCTGAACAGATCGCTATAATTCTGACCTTTAAAGGCATTGTGAACACAAAGAAGTGCATCAGAAAAAATTACCACTGTATTCAGAACCACTGAAAAACTGAAACCTTGTTGTGGTGAGAGTTAAGGTTGTGCACACAGTAGTGTTTTGTCGTTTCATGTTTCATTACATGCTGAAATAAAAATGAAATAATAATAAAAAAGTTATCAATTATACTTATAATGCCTACTCAAAATGATGGGAGATATTTTAAAAGGCAAATAATGACATGGAATCTTTCAGCTAAATCTTTGCAAACGTTATAGATTTCTTTTTTTCATAAAGATATCAAAAGTATCTTAGCATCAGTTTTTATGAAAAAGCACAGGAGAAATAGCTGATAAAATTATAGATGTTCACTGCCTTTATTCAAACTATTTGAAATGTTTCACTTTTATCACATAGCAAATACAAATTGCAATGTGTTTAATCGATATTTTATGTGACAGAACAACACAACATAGCATGTATTTGAGATGGGCATGTAGATTCTAAACAGTTTTCCTGTTTGGGTTTTCCAAATGACATCTTTGACCCTCAAGTCAATACGTTCTATAAAAAGACAACACTTTTTACAGCAATGAAAGTACATGTAAACCAGTTTTGCTCATCTGTAACTTTTGCCCACTAGTCTTTGCAAAATATCTCAAACTTTATTTATTTGGTTTTTTTTCTGGGGCGGAGGCAATGACCCCGTTTACCATTAACCACATGGTAAATGTGAACACACTAAAGTAGTGCAAAACGAACAATTCCTTAAACACAGGTACTTTTGAAACACAACTTTTGAAGAAACAATCTCAAAATAGATTATTGTTTCTAGATCTATTGTACTAAATTAAAATAACTAAATATTTCTCCTTTTTTTCACATGAGAAAAATAAATACTGTGATATTGCACACTTTAAGATATTTTGATGTGAAGAATATTTTAAAGTAATGCAATGCAAATTTGACTTTAGTTTGAAGACTAAGGTAGTTTTCCCACATGAAAAATCCTGTAGTAGTAACAGAATTAACTCAAAAGTTCAACCTTAGACTTATAAAAATTTTGTGTTATTTAGAGTTGTAGAAAATTGAGATGTGCCATTTTTCATGTGTAAAAGGACACAATTATACCTCCACTGTAAGCCAACAAAGGACTGTCATCAAGCCATTATGTTACACATGAATAGAGCGGCATAATTGCAATAGAGATTTGACTTTAACAATGACGCCTCCTCACTTAAGACCGCTGCTTAATTAAAATGCAGTGTTGCCCACAATTGGTCTCATTTGTCACTGTGCTCACATATTATTAGTATATTCCATGAGTGGAAGTCATTTTAAAATCTCACTTCATTACCATTAACTTTGCAGACACGAGGAAATACTTGTTTTCCTGCTATGCCCTTGATTAATTTTTCAAGTGAGTAATAGGATGCTCTTACACAAAGTTTAATTAGCAAGCTTTGCCATTGTGATATAGCAACTTTTCATATTTAGGAAGGTTGTACACTTCATTGTTTTTTGCAAATAATTTACCAAATTTTATAAATAAAATGACTCTTAATGTGTCCATCGGCTAAGCCATTAAAATAGCTGTGTGGAGCTGATGAAAGTTGTATACTTCAGTTTTCCTCCTGTAGCAATTTTTTGGTCACCCCTGACATCAATCTTCATTCACGCTGTCCTGTCTGCACTCTCAAATTCACCTTTTATGTGCACTGCCCATTGCTTTGGATGGTTAACCCCAAGTAAGGCATAGCAAAACTCATCAACTTTCAGTACCTCTGTTGTTTGAAGCAGCAGTGTTCCACCGGTGTCTCGTTTACACATATGTACTGTCTAGCTTCTACTACCTATTATTATTTTTCTTTCCAGTGCATTCCTCTGCTCCTCTAATTCTTCTCCACAGTCAGCTTCTTGCTATCACAACAGTTTACATTGTTGTCTGCAAACATCGCAATGCATAGTCTCACTGGCTTCAATTGTCAACCTGTCCATCACTGCTATTTTTCTGATCTTATTTAAGCATCTTCAACAACACTTTTATGATTTTACTAAATTTTTCATCTATTGACCTTATACCATAGTAGAATATCTACTACGCTGCCTTGCTCAGACCTAGGCTGTCTTTCTCGCAACACCCTATATATATATATATATAGCGAGAGAGAGAGAGCCTCGTAGCACAAACTGGAATAGGTGAGAATGGAGCCATCAGTGAGTAGAAGAACGCATCCACAAAGACTGTGTAAGTTAGCGACTGACTTTTTGAAACTGTATATAGAAAAAGGCTGCTCAAAAACCACTTAGTACATGTTGAATACTATTTAAGCAGACTGGCTGCAAGATCACATAGATCTTCCTAATTGCTCATTAAGTAAGCGATATGGTAGAACACAAAGAACAGAGGTAGCAGTGTGCTAGAAATCTAGTGTGTAAGAGCTAAATCAAATAGATTTCAAGCACAATGTAAAATCAACCATTGAAGGTAAAATTTTCACGATGTTTTGTTACAGCTTGGATTGGAAAACAAAATGAAATGTGAGAAGAAGAATAGACATTTGGATGGGGTTATGGATTTATTAAATACATCATGCACAGAAAAGGCAACTCTCTAGAGACATTGAATTTTATAAATAAAAAGACACATCTTTAAATTTAAAGTCCCAGTTTAGTTTCAGTGGGGGCTTAGTGTGAGGATTGCTTTGCCTAACAAAGCAAGTGATAAACACTAAATGCTGAGCTGCTCATATTCATCACTAATCAGATGAGCTGTATTTCAGAGGCAGTATGCAAATTACCAATGGGATTGTGGTATTAATCTTAATGTTGGTGTTGTCAAACAGCACTTAGTTTAATGCTTCATAGTTTTAGGTTCTCTCAAGCTTGAAATGATAATATTTGAATGCAGCCAAAATAGAACAGCTTGTGCAAACCTTAGATTAATGCTAACATAATTCTGATGAGTACAATAAATACTTCACCTGGAGTAGTATGAAACTACTTACAGTAACTAGTCACTGCTGTCATTCATTGCTTTTGAGAAATACTTAAATGTTTTTCTCAAAAGCAATGAATGTATTGCCTTGTTGCTGAAAACGTGCTATATAAATAAAATTACCTTACCTTACCTGGTGAATGTTCTTAATCCAGTACAATGATCCAAATGAAAGGAGGTGAGAGAGTCCAAATGCATACCACATTTTTCAGCTTTTTTGGTAAAAGAAAAAAAGACAGGACAAACAAATGTGTATAGATGTTTATAACTAACAACCACTTAGCAAGACCAATTAACGTTTTAACTGTGGGGGCAAACTCGAGGAACCAATTAGAATCCATCAATGCACAGGCAGAGAATACAAACTGTATTAAGATGCTGGCCAAGATTTCAGTAAAAAACCTTTTTACAATGCAACATTTTTGACCCAAGACATTTTCTTTGGTATCTTACTTCACACTAAGTTCCCTTAACTTTTAGCAACACGTTCCAATTTTTATTCCCTACAGAATAGTACATTAGTACTTGTCTGCTTTACCTAAAATAGCAATACGTTATTGAAAACATGAAACTATATTATGGCTGAAGAGACTGAAACTTTCAAAACAAGAATTAACCTACGTAAATGTATTATAAGAATCCACTGTAAACATAAAGGTCCACATACAACTTTGTTACACTACACAGAGGTCACCTGAAGTGTTTGCAACAACCCTGTCACAAAGAAATCAAGTAAAGCAAAAATCTGCCTGGATTTACTTTTTGATTTCCTGTATGATGTTTTGTATGAAGCTTTGTATATGTGTGAGTGTGTGTTTTCAGACCATGTCCTCTCAAGAAAGAGCCTATGAGGAGAGTCCAATATGCTAGTTGTAATGAAAACTCCCAAGGGGGATCGCAGCACCGCTTAGTAGGCTTTGTGCGGTCCATTCAATCAAAGACTTCCAACATGCAGGGATTTACAGGCTGCCACCCTCAGCAGTGACTCTGAGAAAAAGAGATAACAATGGCAAAATTCTGAAAACAACAGAAACAAGTTATATAGCTTTGCTGCTGTTGTTTTACTCCATTAAACTGCTGTCATTGGATCAATTAATCTTTTCTACCAGAAACTGTCCTCATGCTAAAAACTGACCACATTTATCTGTAACATATCCACTAGATGAATCGGGGCTGGACAAATCCCCACAGTGGTGATTAGCTAACACACTTAAAATGCCATGAAAAAGTATTTTCCACCTTACAGATTTACTGTTTATGTCACGTTTAAATGTTTCAGCTCATCAGACTTATTTTAACATCATACAAAGATTAAGTAGTTTCCAAGTGATAGCAATTTATAAAAAGAGAAAGTAATCAACCTGCTTGTAAAATCATGAGTTTCCTGTAATTAACCCCATTTTTGGAAGGATGAATAGAATGTTGTTTTACTGTCCGACCTTTGAAGTCAAGAAATCAAATAGAGCATTTCTGACAACATGAAGTAGGCTAAATGACCCCAAAAAGCAAGGGAGAAAACATGAGAAAACAGTTATTGTCATGTAACAGTTTGGAAATGACTACAAAGTCATTCATAAGGCCTCTATTGGGGTATTTCAAAGCCAAAATCATTACTAACTAAGATTAGACATTTAGTTAGTAGACCATCCTGCTTCCTTTTAGAACACTAGCAGTTCTCAAATTTGGGGGTAATTACTTTTGGTTAGACTGGTTCAATTATCTTTTCCCCCTAAATTAAATCTCAGTTTGAAAACTTTATCTTCCATATACTGAATGTAGTTATATCAGATTTTTTTTTTTCAAAATATTAAACACCACCACATTCACAATTACTTGATGTTCTTTAAACTAACTACAATGAATGTTCAGATAGTAAAACACTGAAGTGAAAAATTGCATTCTGTCACGCTGGTCTCTCACTTTTACTTGCTGAGGGGCATCGATCGATTCACATAAAGACATCTGAGATAATTTATACTCAACAGCTCTGATCATTGCTCATATCAGATAAAAATCTGTACAGTTTGTCAGGGGAGCTGCCATGTGAAATTGAGAGGACAGGCAATGACAGATCGTTTCAATCACACTCTATTACCATCTTAAGGCAGGTGATCTGACTTTTCATAGGGCGAGAGCTCCGAGATGCTAATCTTGTTATTGGATTTCTGATGATGATGCCATAAAATGTCATCAGCTCAAAAAGAGATGCATCTATCATGCAGAAGCAAGTGTCAAGAGTGGTGACACTCTATTATTGCTGCTATTGCGTGATTTTATGACAAGTTTGTGAGCATGTTTGCGAGACAGAGAAAAACTACTATATAGGTCTAGAGAAAAAAAAAAAACATCCAAAATGGGAAGCCATGTTGTCTGTCTGTCTCTCTCTAGCCTAATGAGATAATCTTCTGAATGGTAAGAGAAGTCTGCAGTTTCATATGGCTAGAGGGAAGACGGCATGCTGTGACTACAGGATACAGCACACTCTAATGTGTCTGGGTGAACCCCTTGAGTATGAACTGACATTTTAAGTCAAGCAATGCGTAGGGCACTCAAAACTACAGGGCTGAATTGGTAATATTAGACAAAAAAGAAAGAAACAAGCCAGTCAGGAAATAGCTTCAAGTGACCTGAAATTAAGTAAAGAATGTCACATTTGATAAAGGAACGAAGTGAAATTGTACTGTTGCAGTTAATAATACTGGAAAGAACCCAACTCTATTTCATAAGAAAAGAAAACTTGATCAAAAATAAGTGATAATAATAAAAGCCACTGCAAAATGTTCATAGAAATGGAAAAAAAAAAAAAATAATTGAACCTCTTGTTGTAATCTCTTTATAGCTGAGATGAATAAGGTAATTGAAATATTTCAGTGCTGTGCACATAATTTGAAATATTTAAACACCATCTCAATATTCACACTAAATGTTTTTCTCTAGTCAAGCAAAGATTCTTAACTTGATGAGTTTTTCTATATTGTATCAATGCGATTAAACAAGGACCGATCCAAGTAAAAGTTACAATGCTTTTCAAAAGTATTAAAAACCCTTCGAACTTTTCTACTTTTGTTATATTGGAGCAACAATTTTCAATTTAAATTTTATGAGATTTTATGTGACAGTCCAATAAAAAGCATGTGGTCCCTACATGACGTATTGCACATAACGCTTAAAGCTTTAATAATTTTGCCAATCTTCCATAAAGATTTTTCAATTAGTTTACAATTCTCCCATCTATAGCTGTATATCTTCAACTTCTCCCAAATTATCGCGGGCGTCACTTGCTTTGCCTAATTAATGTTCTACTTTCTTAGCCTGTTTTGGTACGTTTGAAGTTGTCCCACACTTTTTACATACTAGGATGGACTACCACTACACTGTTAGGATCTCAATAGCTGTTTAATATTTCTTCCAGTTCACGGTTGTGGGATCAATTGTGTTCTTTATCACATTACATCGCCTCCAAAAATACCTGTTACACCACGGCTGTAACATGACAGAAGGTGGAAAACTTGAAAAAGTTAGATATTTTTTTTTGAAAGGCTTTTGGAATTGCTCCTTCAATGGTTCATTGACCAAGAACATTTGAGCAGCTACTAGTAAATAGATCAATTCAGGTTTTATTGTTGACCCTCAAATTCAATGTGAAAGGATTTTCTTTCAGTGATAAAGTTGCAGACACTGTGACCTCAGAGGTTCAAATAAAGAGGTAAACCCAGAAAAGGAACACAATTGATGTTTAAATATTGACAGATCTTTATTCATATTGAATTAAAAATATACTTTTGACAGAATCATGTAACAAAACAAAAGGAATATGTATTTAAATGTTCTAGCTGTGGAGAAAAGATCAATTAATAGTATCACACAAAATGTTAAGATGACAAAGTACACCCTATAAAACTTCTCCGTCAACCTAATCAGTAAATACAAAGAATTAATGACATTATAGAAAGTTCCTCCTTGCAAAGCTCATTACTGAACAGATAAAATAAGATTCATTGAGCTTTCCCATACACATTTAAATACTGAAAATTGGAAAATGATGTAGTTGCCACCAAAATCATCGAGTGCACAAGTCAGGGTACTTTCTAATCCTACCTGTACAAAAAGCTCAAAGTATTTTTCAAGAAAGACTTAAATATAAAAATCAGCATGATAAATATTAACAGAATCCAAAATTTACAAAGGATGAAATTCTGATCTATAACAGAAAACATCTCAATGCTCAATATTTGTAAAACAAACGTGACCAGAAAACACAAAAAGGAGTATAAATAAAACAAATTGTCTTCAAGTGTGTTGTAGTACAGACATGTAATTTCATTGCTCTAATCCTTAAATATCTGTTCTGCAATTTAATTTACATAATGAATCCTAGCAAACCTTGTAGCTTCAGCTACTGTAAAAAACTATGTGGCATAAGACGTCTGACACACCAACTGATTACTAAAAATGTACTAGCTACAATAGCCCAATGAAAATAGTTATTTGTGATGATTTTGGTGGCAGTTTTCCTTCAGATAGTAGACATGGTCGAATATAGGTCTTAAATATGCTGAAAATCCAGTTTTGATATAAAAGAGGGAGTTCAGAAAAAGAGAAAAGTTCTGTTGAAGCCACAATTGTACTTCAATGAACAATTGGCCATGCAAAAAATGGTTGCTCATTGTTTTCTGTTAAATAACAAACCCTTCTTAGGTTTGATATTGCTACACCATTCAATCAGTATTGCCCTCTTAGTTAAAAACAAGAAAAACATGACAAAGCTAAGTAAATATCAAAAGTATTTACTTTTGATACTTTACTATGTTTTAGGTCCTCAACATTTATATTGTAAAGTGACACTGGTGGATTAATAACATTTGTTACAAATACCATATATGAATATCCCTAGCATTGTAACAGTATTAAGTGTACAAAATGAAAAAGACCTCAAGAGGTCAAGTTACTGGGAAAATCTGAAGAGGAATGTAGTGGTGATGTAAAATATATTCAGTAAAAAAAGGAAAGATGTCAGTCCTAAAAAAAGGCAATAGCATAGGTTGAAACACAAATTTCACTTAGCTGTGCTGAAAACACAATCACAAAATCACAGGAGCATTGATGGCTGGTGTGTGACCAAATGACCCTTTGCATGTGTATATATATATGTATATATATATATACTCACTGAATGTATATATAGCTATGTACAGAAAGAAAAATAAAGAAAAAAAAAATGTAAATTAGAAAAACTCAAAAAATGCATTGGTGTAAGGAGGAAAAAAGCAATTATCTCATCAAAAGCATGTCTAGAGCAATTCTCTATTTACAGATACACCTGACCTTTTCTCTCTTATAAAAATATCTTCTTGTTTTTGTAACATTTTTGTTTTTAGTAAAATCTTTAATCAATCCATTTTAGAGCAAAAGATAAGTATTTCTAATATTACAATTGTTTTAACACCAGTTTATTAGAGTGTAGACTGTCCTTTCGTAACCACTCTCTTTTATTCTGGTTCTCATGGCACTTGACAATGCACTTACTTAGTTTAACACAGTGCCAGAATTGCACCGTGAACATCACCGGTTTATTAAACCATCATTTCAGAATTTGTTTTGCCAGCTGCTTTTTTATTTAAAGATTTTTTTTTAATGCAGACAAAGAACAAATATGTTTCTGCTTTTTTGACGGTGGTCTTTGTAATAATAGATCAACCACAGATGGGACATATTTTTGCTTTAAAAAAGTTCTAATGACATGAAAATGAAGTTATGAAGAACTCACTGTATAAAAAGATTCTCTGTGACCCAGTTCAGCAGTTAAAACTTCTAAGGCCTTCATTTCTAGACTACAGTCGTAAATGAAAGATGAGGAATGTCTCATATAAAAGCTTCAACAAAATATGATACAAACAAGCAAGACAACTTTTGTGAGGAAAACAGAGACGGCCCCAATTTTCTGGATTTTGATGTCTGTGTATTATACATATACAATTATCAAAAATAATAGGATAAAACAATTAAGTAAATAAATAAAATTCAAACTTTTAGATTGCAAAACTGAATCCATCTGTCCATTGACTGGGCCCACTTATCAATGTATGGGGGATTGGTGCATACATCCAGAGGTCACTGAACAGAGGGCATGATACACCCAGGACGTATTCCAGTCTGTCACAGGGAAAACACCAATGCAAACACACTTATAGGGGGAATTTAGAGTAATCAGTTAGCCTAACTGTCATGTTCATAGTCTATGTAAGGAAGGCAAAGAAACCAGAGAGAACCTGGGCATTCAGGGGAGAACATGCAAACTCCATGTTTAAACCTCTGACCTTTTTGCCACAAGGCAACAGAGCTAGCATTTACATCACCATGCAGCCCACAACTTAATCCACATTGCTTAAATCTTATTCATGTTACATACAGCACTTGATATAAATTAAATGCATTTGCTTGTTGCCATTTTCAGAAAGAAAATTAAATGGCTTGAAGTGTTTGGAAGTTAATATTGGCAAAGCTAATATTAACTTAGCTCTCTGTGAAAATCATTTCACAGAAAGCCCCCTTTACAGAAATTATACTGAAGTGTTGCTTGAATATTTATATACTTGACTTCTTTGACAATTCTATTACTCATGGGAACCCCCTGCTGGTGCGAGGGTTCAATTAGGTGCCTAATTTGCTTGGAGTTTGTGTCTGATAGTAGCTGTAGTAACAACTTTATCATTCCAAACCATCGATATATGAGTCAGTTGTGGCAAAATCCGTTTTAAACCTAAATTGTGAATAAACCTTTACTCACCAAATATAGCAAGTATCTACAGCAGGATTTGAAAGGTTGGCGGTAGGAGAGGTGGCGCCAATATCTCATCATGTATGGTCAACGTAAACTTTGTAATAGGAGGCATATTTTAATTACATTAGCACAGAAGAATTGCGTTACTTAAACTTTTAAACTATTGATGTTAAACCTGGTTTATGTGCCTGTCAGAAGTCAAATAAGCGTTGGATGTTGAGAAAACCTTCTTCGACAGTGTTCACATTTTCCAAAGGCAAAGATTTAGCAATAAACAGTTATGGGAACACCTAAAGATATCTATTACAATGTATAGTACTTTTTTCAGTAAAAATCTTTGGGTATGGACTTGAGTTGCTATAAACGACAAAATATAACAGCTATGCAGTATTTTCATCAAAGATGATGCAGGTGGATACGCAAAATTTAGAAGACCCTGAAGTGCAAATGAGAGGAAAAACAGTACAAAAACCCACAAAACATGTAGTTACACTCTATTAAAATATGCTCAACACTGACACAGACCAACAAACAGAAAAACATATTTTAAATAAATAAAAGGGTCATCATATACTCCATGTAGTCAGTAAGTAATTATTATTAGCCACTTAAAGATGTTCATATGGCCGTGAGTGACTAATTCGACCACAATCACCATATTTTTGTTTTTACTCCACTGATATCTGCTTTACAGTATTTTCTGTCTTCTGCAGCCCAGTGTTATATACACATAAACACATATAATTCAACAGTCACTTCTGAAGAGACATTAACAGTGGCATTTTAACTCTGCTAGTTTCATTGCAGTCACACCTCCTACCCTCCTGGCTTTTGTAATACTGATGCATTGGTGGGGTACATTTCTTGAATGCCAATGCTATAGTTTTAACCTCGCTGCAAGATTACAACCAATTGCCTGTTGTCCAGGGCTTCTCAGCTGGTGCACTGAGTGAGTTGTTGGGTAACATGATTTCCCCATAGAACAACAAGGAGAAAGTAGATAAATTAGCATTCAAAAAGCTAAAAGCCCCTGCGATGGCTGCCAGCTGAGAGCGCCAGCAGCTTTTCTCTTTCATAGATTGGCTTTATTTTTCTCAAGAGAACCATTTCTATCCCTAATGGTGACTCTTTACTGCTCTTATTGCTCTTACATGCACAGTCATACAGTGGTCTACAAGCTCTACGAATGCCTCATAGATGATAAGCTTACAAAATATAATTTTCAACACAGAGAGGATATTACTACACAACTCATTTACACAATAATTTAGGCAAAGGTGAATGTTTATATAAAGTAAGCTGAATAATCATAACCTAGGAAAAAATATTAGCATATATAGAACAGATCAATGGGTTAGTATCAAAGTAGAGTAGCAATATGTTAATTAATGCTTTGAAATTCACCATTAAATTCACAATGTCAGTGGGTTGCACAAGTTAACAGTAATGTATTCATCTAGTGGGGTAATATGGAACCAATCTATCTTCCAATATACTTTTATTTCAATTGGTTTAACATCCTTTCATGATCTGGCAACGTGTCTCAGCTGGAGCTCAAATGGATGATTATTATTCCCCATAAAACCTGAGAGGCAAAGAAAATATTCTGCCAGGGAAACATCTGTGCTTGGTACAGTAGTAAATCACCCTTGCTGCTTATATGAATCTTTAATATAGAGGCACAGGTTGTGTAAGAGTGGTTGTACATTGTTGTATAGCAATAAAAAGTTCATCAGGCTAGCCTGCATGGTTACACACATCTTTTCTTTAAATGGGGCAAGCTATTTAGTAAAGTATACTTATTCTTCAAAACATCCTAAATGGAAACTTGTCAAATCCTAGTAGCCATTTTTAATCCTCAGAGTTTGATGGTGTGCATGTGATGTCATTTTGTTAACACCCAGTGATTAGCAAAACATCACTATTTACAGACTATAAGCTCTGTGTCAGTTCACCTCCATATAACTATGCATTGAAATTGTATACTATTTCAGTTTCTTTTTGTGACTATAAGTTTCTCTTTATTTTTGTGTATGCAGACCATAGCTCTTTTTTTTTTTACTGTACTTCCAGTTTTTAATTATGCTTTAGAGAGTTCTCAACCCAGTTTTAGTAGTTCCTGCAATCTCCTTTGTTTTCTTTGCTTAATGCAAATAATTTGAGTGTTTTCAAATAGACTAACATCCTTTGTATGACCACAAAATGTGTCTTTGAATATTTTGTTGCCAGCTGGAAGGCAAGTGTCTATGAAGTAACTATCCACTGGTACGCTCATCCCTACTTACATTTTTTTTGGGTCAGGTAGTATATGATTAGAACACAAAGTAATTATAAGTGGCTTTCTGTTTGCTGGTAGATATTATTATTAACTGGAATCATATACCTACATTGCCTTTCAAGGCTGGCTTTAATATATATAAGGGTCAAAGCAGCTGTAAAATCTCCCCATGCTGCGTACAGATCAAAACTTGCTCAGTATAAAATGTTCTTTGGCAGAAATGCACTATTTCAAATTCAAAAAGTCAGGTACAAAATTATGCATACTGCAAGAGTTCAAAATGGCAAAAGGGAAAATGTCCACCACTGAATTGGCTTAGAAAGAAGCAAAAGAATCTTATTATTTAATCAAATTGTGCAATTAGGATAAATGTATTTGTCTTGCAAATGTGCTCACATTCATGGGTTCAGCAATGGGTCACATAATAAAGTGTAGTTTTCACTTGGGATGTCCCAGTGCATCTGGACTAAAGCCTTGTATCGACTCTAGTCCAGATCACTTAATCATCATAAGGAGTCACAAAAACTCAAGCTGTTGGTAGTCTGTCTTTCATTTTAATAGGTACACTCTCAACAAGATACATGGCCTCACTTTTGCAGATATTTTTTTAGATCTTGCATTCATCTGCACAGCTTGCAAAACTGTAATATTCCTTATACATAGTTTTTTCTCCCCTCAAATGTGTTTTTGTCACTCAGAATCTGATTATTTTAAGACATGTGACATGTCTTGGAGTCTGTGTGGCATATATCATTCTCTTCATATTGT
>CAEFZY010053793.1:0-53917 GCA_903066815.1 Brachyrhaphis roseni | reverse complement strand
CATCCATTTTCTTGCACCCTTATCCCTTGTGGGGTCGGGAGGTGCTGGTGCCTCTCCAGCTGCGTTCCGGGCGAGAGACGGGGTTCACCCTGGACAGGTTGCCAGTCTGTCGCAGGGCAACACAGAGACAAACAGGACAAACAACCATGCACACACACACTCACACCTAGGGACAATTTAGAGAGACCAATTAACCTGACAGTCATGTTTTTGGACTGTGGGAGGAACCCGGAGTACCCGGAGAGAACCCACGCATGCACAGGGAGAACATGAAAACTCCATGCAGAAAGACCCCGGACTGGGAATTGAACCCAGAACCTTCTTGCTGCAAGGCAACAGTGCTACCAACTGCAAAAATTAACCAAAATATGAAAAATAAATTAAAACTACTACTAGTAGTAAAAATAAAACAAGAACTAAACAATATTTAAGGAGTGATGAGTAATAAAAACTAGCAAACACATTCAATAACAACTTAATCTGAGTTACAACATTTAATCTGCCTTGGGGATCAATAAAGTGTTTTTGAATTTGACAAACAAAATTAAAACTAACTGGATAAAACAAACAAAGTCCCAATGAGATAAAACCAAACAATAATGAAAAACCCAAAACCATTATAGTCCTTTCTATCTCCATCCCATTGCTTTCTGTTATGCTGCAGCTAGCATAGCCGTTTTCCTGTAACGGTAAGATGGTTTTCTGCTACTAGCACAGTTAGCAGCGCATTCACGAGGTTGACTGAGAGCATTAAGACCCGCCTCTTGGCTCTGATTGGTTGTTTCTGACAAGGAGAGATGCAGTAGTAGTTCAGGAAAGAGGTGAAGGAAATCAATCTTTTCACAGATTATCTGTCTCATAACAAATATGTAAAAAACAAATTTCTTTATAAAAGTTGCGTACTGCAGCTGTAAGTATCAGAGTAGTTGGTGAGGTGAGGGCATGTGTTGACTGACCGTGTCCAGGTGGGTCCGCTGGTGTTTGGCCCGGTCACTGGAGTTGCTGAAGGCCTTCATGCAGCCTGGGTGTTGGCAGATGTACGGTTTTTCTCCTGTGTGGCTCCGCAAGTGGATCTTCAGGTTCTCCAGACGTGAAAATGCCTTGGAGCAGCCTTCGAACTAAAACAAAAGAAAAAAAGAAAAACAGACAATGCTCAGTTGCATAGAGTATAATAACATTGCCCAATTAAAATACGAATAAAAATGTTTTTGCGCTTTATGTGCTTTGATTGTTTCAAGGAAAACAACTTGAATTGTGCTCTTGTAATTTTATGATGAAGAGTTTTTTACTCCCTATAATTAAAAGGCACTCAGAAATGAAAAATAAACAGAAGTTGTGGAAGACCTCTTGCATTTTATTTCCCAGCTCTCTGCTTAGCACCACCTGGTGGGACTTGCTGTCAGTTTAATTGCAAATGTTTTTTTCAAATTTGATCTATTTCTGAAGCTAGACAGTTTGATAAGTTGGAAAACTATTATAAAACATTCTATGCAGTTTTTGTAAGTTGATTTCTTACTACAAGAGTAGACAGTAAGAAAAACAAGCTACAATTTATTCTAAAAGAAAAAAATCAATAAAAAAAATTGTATTAATTCACATTAGTTGATGATATAAGCCTAAAAACAATGTCAATACAGTTAGAAAATTGTTGAAAAGTTATTTTCCATGCTGTTCTAATGTTTGTGTCATTTCATTCAAGGAAATTGAGATCAGCAATCTGCTAGTAAGCCTCCTCTGGGATCAATTGGTAGTGCCTTAACTCTCCAAATTCAAAATAGAGCCTATAATTATATTTATCTACGGATATTCACCACAACAGCCTTTATATTTATTGGTGGGTTTTAAAATCTTATAAGTATAACTCCCTTGAATGATATTTAACACTGCTGGTATGACTCAGAATTTGAAGATTTGTTTTATTTATTATATTATTCTTCATACAATAAATCATAGAAACATAATTTTTGTTTATTTTATCATAAAAAAATTAAAGCACATAAAAACTCATTTGTATGACTCACTAATGACAAATTTTAAATAGGAATGATGCAAAAATAAAACTGCAATTTAAAATATGGTTTAAGTTTCATCCTCCCTCTGATATTATATTGTAAAATAAAAACAAAATTTTATCTCTTTGTGTTTTAAAAAGTAAACATTTCAAATGAAATAATTAATTAAGTTATTTTTTAATAGAAATGGATCACAACACCCACTGGTGGTGGGTTGTTCTATGGACTAAATCCAGACAAGAAGCAAACATCACCTTCAGCAGTTAATTTTTCATACTTAAGTTTACAATGAAGAACTTTGTGAAGATGACAAATTAAGCAGCAGAGCGTGTTTGCTTTTGAAAACCACCGGTAATTTCTTTGAATAAGGGCTTCAAACCTCTTCAAGGTGAGAGTCTGAGGGCAGGAAGAACGGCTTTCATCTAAACTGTTTTCCTTCCAAACATTCACTCCAGGTTTTATTAGTTCCCACTAATGACTCTGTAAATGTCACTCACCTCATTTATTTTAATAAGTCTTTACGTAAAAAAATATCCCACTACATCATGATGATTAATTAATACAAGGCCTGAAACCACCTGAATATAAAAATACAGTTCAGACCGCATGCAAACAGATGAATTCCTGAGAAACTTCCAGCTTTCAAGAAGCTGCAGATTTGAGGCTCGAAAGCTGTAAAAACAAACGTGACTTTAATGCATAAATTAACAAAGAAAATTTCTGTTTTAAACTCTAATACTTAGAAAAGCATTTTCTTCCACCTGATGCTTTTAAAAAATGTAGCCTTTTTGAATGCATTGATATATTTCCTAGAATACACAACATAATTTTTTTTACATAAAATTAAAACACAAAACTTGACTCTTTTTTTTACTTTTCTACACTTTATGAAGCTTCTCATGTTTCTACCTTATAAATCTAGATACAGATTGATGCTACCAGTCAAAGAATGACATAAAACATTAAAAACAAGGTACAGCTAAACATATTCATATTTAGAAAAACTATTAAGTTTACTTATTCAGTGTCAATTTAGTAAAAAAAATAAAAATAAATCACAAATATAATCAATTCAGCCATGTCATTCAAATAAATTCAAGTAATTAGACTTTGCAGCTAAGTTCAGTTTATAGTTAAAATTGTTAAAAGAAAAGAAAATTATCCAAGGAAACCCAGCAAGCTGTATTCTAATAAAATCTAGTGTTATAGCTGCCAAACTCTGGTTGATTTCACACAATTACCGTTAAAAATCTGCGGTGTAAGTAGCAAATCTAGAGCCAAATGGCAACATGCAATGTTCAGTAAAACTCAATTCCTGTTAGCAAATTATTACTTACTTACCACATAAAATTGAATGGAAGTTACAAGATAACAGAGTAATAAGTCTAAAAATTTTATTTAACGGCATGAACATAGAAACGGAAAAAAAATAAACAAATTAAAATATCTAAATATAAACTACACATTGCCTACATAAAATAATTTAATTCCTGGGGCTAACGAAATGACAAAGGATGTAACTATATTAGCATCCTTCTAAACAGGTTTAACATAATATACTGGATTAGCTAGTCATATTTTAGCTAACATTATCTGCATGTAGCAGCATTACAGAACTTACACGGTTTGGTTAGAAGAAACGGAAGTTTTTTGCCTTTTCCTGGCTGCAGTTGGGTAGCTGAACGCATATATTATGTCTATGGCTGAACGTGTTTCTGCTAACAAATCTACGGCTAACAGCGGAGTTAGCGTGTGTACGTTCATGGTGCGTTTAAAGACGACTCGGAAAAACCCGTTACCGCATATCAATAACGGGTTAAGCAGTTGTAACGGAACAGAGGGGACAGTTACGAGAAGTCAGGGGGACATGAGTATATTCCCCGTCCGTTACACCTTACGGACGAACGACGTGACTGAACAACGTATCACGACATAAAAGTAGATTGAGCTTTTTGAGCTATTCTATCCATTTTCTGTTTTCACTCCACGCCGTTGTTGTTTTATTTTATTTCATTTTTGTTATGAGTCAAACAACCTGTTACCTAGCAACAGGTTGTTGCTAGGTAACCGCAGAGCGAGTGAGTTAGCTGATTCCACCAACCTTGCTTAGCTAGCCATCAGAGCTTGAGCAGCTAAAGACTTTTCTCTGCCTACGTCATTATGCGGTTTTTGAACGTAGTTCAGTTAAATTATTGAACATTTTGTCAGAAGTATTTTCTATTGATATTGATCACGTGTTTATTGATTTCTTTTGCCCAGCCATAGATGCACAGTGTCAAATCTTGATACTTTTCTAGACTCAAATTTCCAAAGTTCTCACTAATTTTTAGCTCCATTTTTAAAGTGTGAATACAAGAATTGACAGTGGACAGATATTTTTTACAGTGGTCAGATTTTAGGCTTTTTCTGCTGTGTGAGTTTCACAAAAAGGCACTATTCTTGAGAGTTATGTAAAAAAAATTCTGCATAAATTCACAGAAATCTAACAGAGGTGTGAGCAATCTTTTCCGGCCACAGAAATATAAAAGTTTCTTCTAAGGTATTTTCTGCTAATGGGATAATTGTTGGTGGTGTACCCTCACGGTAATCTCACTGCAGTCCAATAAATCAGAACAGGAACATTTTGGATTTAAAAACTCTTTGGGGACTCGTGTTTACAGCCTGAATAATACTTGCCGACATTACAGGCTGGTAAATAATTCAGAATACGTTAATAAACACTGACCGCATTCATGAGAGACATTCATTTTCCACTGCAGCACCAGTGGTGACTTCACCGTCATGTCCGAGTCACAGCAGTTGATTAAAATGAAATCACGTTATTCATTTAGCTCAAGCGTGACCGGTGAATAATTTTTGGTGTTGATGTAGATTTAATATTAATCCAGAGTAATACATTTATGAGCGGGCAAGGGCGCAGGACACAGTAATGAAGTGATTCAGTTAAATAGGAAGCGTGTGAAACCTTTTAAATGAATTATTAATCAGAGTTTTGGGCTGATGACAGAGAGGAATAACAGAGTCGCTCTCAGAGACGGGAATTTGGTCGTCCTGGTGCAGATGTGATGAAGAGGATGACTGATGACATGATTGATGAAGAGCGACACTCTTGGCTCTGAGGCAGAAACCTTACACGTACTATTTCTAAAACATGATGCAGTCTGCTTTACTTTTCATCTCAGTGCTTTTTTTAAATGTTAAAATACTGAGGCCGGACACTGACATTAATACTGAGAGCATGTATGGACCTGGTTACACATGGATAATGTTTTCTTTCATATACATACAGTAAAAAACAGACGAAGTGTTTCTCATTGTGTGGAGCACAGACTAAGACCTTGTATAGACATTAAAGGATCTTTATACAAACAAAACTCTCCACCACATTTAAAAAATATATATATTGTACA
The DNA here is from genome assembly GCA_903066815.1 of Brachyrhaphis roseni. Classification (NCBI taxonomy): domain Eukaryota; kingdom Metazoa; phylum Chordata; class Actinopteri; order Cyprinodontiformes; family Poeciliidae; genus Brachyrhaphis; species Brachyrhaphis roseni. The sequence goes on along the minus strand of CAEFZY010053793.1, from coordinate 48,495 downwards.
CAGCGGATCGGTTTCAGAAAGGTTTTCAACTACATAAATCCATACAAAGTTAGGGTGCATTCACACCAGCCTTGTTTAGTTCACTTTATTCAAACTCTAGTTCGTTTGCCTAGAAAGTCTGGTTTGTTCAGAGAGTTGTGAATGTGTAACTCTGAGGGTGTTTTGTTTCACATCTGATACAGCTGATATGGTTTGCTTTCACACTGCACTGTGTCAAACAAATCCAGATTAATTGGAAAACCTGTTCCCCTCCTTGCCTGTGGTGGCGCTGCACCAAGAACAACTGTAGAAAACGACACAAAAACCTCAGAAGAAGGCACTGAGCACAACTTTCTTCTTCACAAAATGTAAACAAACATGGAGTGATGTCATATTTTAGCGGTTGTAGGATTTCTCTTTTGTCTTTGGCAAAAGATCACAAGCCACTTCTCCCACCAGCGCTAGACTCTTACGTTTGTTTTGGTTGTATTTACCCAGAATACCATGCGCTGTAGTTCACTTCCTGCTTTTGGTAGTCTCCTATCTGCTAGTTGTTCACATATGAATTCGAACTGTGCCAGAGTTTACTTCAGTTGAACAGGGACCTAGGTTTGTAGGCAGATCAGAGTTCAATTGCGAATTCACACCACCCCAAATGAACCAGACTTTCTAGACAAATGGACTAGAGTTCAATTAAAGTGGATTAAACATGGCCAGTGTGAATGCACCTTGATACAGGCCAAAAAAAGCTAACTCTAGTCCGCCTTTGTACTAAGGTCTAGGTTTGGTTTGAGTTAACTCCGGTGTGGTTTCAATGCATATGTGAATATCATGCAGACCGGAAACCAATCCAAAAACAGGAAGTGAACTATTGCGCATTGCATTCTGTATAAAGAGTCTACCCAAAGACAAAAGATAACTCCTACAACCACTAAAATCTGACACAACTCCATTTTTGTTTACATTTCATAAAGACAAAAGTTGCGCAAATGTGTTCTTCAGAGGTTTTTCTGTCGTTTCCTTCAGTTGTTCTTAGTGCAGCGCCCCCACTGGTAAAGAACGGAAACAGGTTTTTAAAAGGGTTTGGTTTGTTTCATAAAGTGCTGTGTGAAAGCGAACCGCACCGGCTGAAAATGTAACAAATGTTGCAATTTTGAACCGAATCTACCAGAATACATATGTTATGAATAAAATTTCATTTACGCTCATCGTTACGAATTCACTGGGAACAGTTAGGGATGGTTTAGAATAAATAAATTTAAGAATAAATGAGGTTACTAAAATGAATGGAAGTCAGTAGAAAGTCATAATATGTGTAGAATTACAAACATGTTTGCATGCTCTTGGGGTGGGTTCTTATTGATTTCTCACCAGAAATTGGGACATTTTATTATTTACAAAAAGCTTTACCATTTCTTTAGGTTTTTATTGTTTGTATTAATTATTTACTGTTGCTAAAATTTATATTTAATGTCTAGATATGTTGGGAAAACAGCCATTGTTAAAATGGCTAACTTTGTGTGCTATTTTAATGACGTTACAGCTCACAGAGTCCTGATGTTGAAAGTAATTCACAAGTGAACGTAAACACGCACTCCGAAACAAAATCTCACAATTTTGACCTTTACGTCAGGTCATTTAAAAGCCCTGACTGGTCTGAACCTGTTTTCAGTTCGCCTCCGTTTGTGTCAGACTGATCAGACTGTCTGTTAGACATGCAGATGATCAAACTGTTTCCTCTGACATGTTTCCCTTACTCATGCATAGAGAGGAAGAAACAGGGCTTTACTGAATGAATGCATGAATGCAGGATGTGTCTGTAGCCCTGAAACAAATCATCTGTTGTTAATAGCAAAATAAAGGCAAAATTAGAGGTATTACTTTTACATTCTCTATGCCAGAGTTTTAGAAAATAAACCAAATCACCCTGCAAAAATCTATTCCACATTCTGTAGAATAAATACTTTTACATTGGCACTATATTTTTATATTTATATTTATGTCATAGAACATGCCAATATTTTCTAAAGAACTTGCTGCTATGGCAATTCTAACAGAGAATATTGATATTTTCTGTGGTATTATAGCAAGGACTTAGTTGGAGTTTTTTGGGGGAATATTGTCTTATATTTTGTGATTATTTATATCCCGGTTTGCTTCCCTTTTGCCAGGCTGTTTATTGAAAATAAGTTTATGGCTTTTGAAGTCTGGAAATTAAGCCATTTCAAAAACCTGTGCCGTTACCTAGCAACCCCAGCAAAGTTCTGCCCGTTACCTAGCAACCTCAGCGGAGCTCCAGCGAGTTTGGTCAGCTGGTTTTACTGCTGTATGCGCTGTACAATGGCTGCTAGAAAAGACAAGTGTTTTGTTGTTGACTTACCACCCAGAAACCACTTTCTGTATTCTTGTTGGATGTGCAGGAGGCTCTACTTCTGCTTTTCAGAGATGTACGGTTGTATATTTGCCCATCTATTTTCATTTCTGAGTGTAAAAATTGAGTTGGGGGTTGTGGCCAGCAACATGTTATTTGGATTTAAAGTGACAAGACGCCCTAAAATGGCTCAATCTGAAAGGAGCTCAAAATGGGCTAAACTGACCAAACTAAAATTTCATTATCTAAGGATGATTTTATACAAAAAATGTAATGAACATTTTTGGTAAAGCCCATAGACCGATCCTAACCTATTCAATTAAGCATAATAGGCCACTTTTAAGGCTAAGAAAGACGACTCACCATGCATTTATTAGGTTTTTCTCCAGAATGGACCCTCATGTGGATGAGCAGCTTGTAGCGAGCGTTGAAGGGTTTGTGCCGTCGGACGCAACCAGTCCAGAAACATGCAAACTCCTCCCCTTTACGCTGGTCGATGTGCACCTTTTCGATGTGCCTCACCAGCTCCTCCTGGCTGCTGTAAGTGGCGCTGCAGTCGATCCAATGACACGACTGCTCCTGCTGGTCCAGCATGAAGTCCGGTCCTGCTGGTCTGCTGAGGCTGGGGGACTGGCTTCTGTCCTGAGCATCGTTACCCAGAGGCAGCTGGCCAAGATGGAACAGCTCCCCCTGCTGGTTGGCTATTTGAAACGGCTCCCTTTTACATGGCAAGAAATCATCTGGAGGTTCTTGTTTAATTGAACAGTAATCCTTATGTAGATTGTGTTGTTGTGACGACACTTTGTGATGGTGATCAGAATAAGACACGTGTGAGGTAATAATTGAAGATGATGAAGAAGGAGAAACGGACGAAGGTAGAGATTCAAAAGACGGAGACTTGGCACAACTGGTTAACATGTATGAAATGGGAAGAGAGGGCTGAGGGTAGCAGTTGACCCGCTGAATGTTAGTTTTTAGCTCTGTTTGACCTGTAATGACAAAATCCTCCACAGTCTTTTCTAAGTGGGCTCCTGCTGTCTTGCAGCTGAGCAGGGAGTTGGGGTTACATCCCAACGAAGTCCTGGGAAGGGAGCACAGACCGCCTGAATGCAGCGACGACTGGCGGAGACCCCCAAAGGACAGCGGCGCCTGAAGCTCTTCGACATCCTCAAACACGCTCCCAAAGCTGGGTAGGGTGAGCTGCATGTCCGGAGGGCCGAGGTCAGGGGGCCACATACCAGACTGCCAAGAGACCCTGCCAATGAAACCACCTTAGACCGACCTTAGCAATCCACTGGAGGGAAAACCTTCCACAGCATCCTCCAAACTTGGTGATTGACGAGTAGACGGCATCTTCTAGAGAGATAATCTTGTCTCATTTGCTCCAAACTGCAGCTTTGCCACTAACGCTGTGGAAAACACAAGACAAAATGATTGATCAAACAAAAGGCTCAGCTGGTACTCAGACATTTACTGACACCTAGGTCTATGACTTTAATCCAACAAGATGGTCGGTTTGAAAAAGGAGGTGGAAAAGTGAGAATCAATAGATGATTACATTACTAACATGCATTAATTGTCAAGTAGAAGACAACTAAAGGAACTAAAACAAGGAACTGAAACAAAATAATCTGATTTGCACTATTACAACCTGACTTTTTTTTTTTTTTTAAACGTAAATATTACTGTTTTAGCTTTTATATTTTTTCCTTTAAAGTTCACATATTATTAAAAGGTTTTGTGGCTTTAGAAACCTATAATCACTAGTAATTGGAGAGGAAGAAAGGCAGAGAGAGCCTATGTGTGTCTGCTCCATGTGGCGCCCCCTAAAGGCCATATATTGATACTTAATGTCTGTTCTGTCTGAAAGTGTGAAACCAAAGCCAAATTTCTTGCACACAATAAATCGGATTCTGATTTTACAAAGACCTCTAGTTATTTCCCACCACTCTTCTCTAACAGCCTTAAAGGAACAGATGTTGGTCTGATCGATCCTCTAAAGAAACAAATTTGTCCACGTCGGCTAAGCTGAGTCAGGATCTTCAGAGATGTTATGACTCAGCAGGTGTGGCAGCTTTGACTTTTATGCCTCTCATTTCCAGTTTGACTTAAGCAGCAAGTGTTATTTACAACATCTAGCGACCGCACTGGGATTTGATTGCATGAAATCTGCTTGTTTACAGACTAGCAGTGGTGGAGAGAGTGCTTAAACACTGCACTTAAGTAAAAATACAAATAAACAGACAAAAAAAAAGACAAGAATATCACTAAATGTGTCTACTTATGTATTTCCTTTAATACCTCAATAGTGTGCATGTTTTTATTGTGTTTAACTTCTGTGACACAGCTGAGATTTGGAGTTGTGATTCTGTGCACCTTAATGGAGTTGAATCCATTAAGGAAAATAAAAAGAGGAATGACCACCTTTGAAAGTTTTTATTTAACTCAAAGCAAAATCAATGTGTTATTTCAACTGCAGTAAACACATTGAAGTAAAAATTGTCAGCCTAAAAAAAGGACATTGGACACACCTAACGCAGGAATAGGCATCTGTCATTTTCAGAGATATTTTCAACTCCAGTTTGTCACAGTTAAGAAAACACTGACAAACTGTGAAACTGTTTGTGGAACAATTGGCATTACATGGTTAGTGTAATGCCAATAGTGAACAATATTTTAATTTTCAGACTGTTGAGCCACATGGAGTCACTTTTTTAACTGGTTAACTCAAATAAGTCATTGATTACTTTCAAATTAATAAATCAAAAATTATTGCTAAATTATTCTCAGATAATAAGATTTTAATCTCCTCAGTTCTGTGTATTTTGAGAATGAGCTGTTTTAGGATCTCTTATCACTTTAAATCCAAATAAGCAGCAGCTTATTTGCCCCCTAACTCAACGTTTACACTCACACTTAAAAATGGCCGCAAACACATGTGCAATTATACAATTGCAGATCTTTGAAAAGCAAAAGTGTAGCCTCCTGCACAACCTACAAGAATGCAGTAAGTGGTTTCTGAATGGTAAATCAACAACCAAACACTTGTCTTTTTCAGCAGCCATTGTACAGCGGTAAAAGCAGCTGAGCAAAAGTGCTGGAGCTCAGCAGAACTCCGCTGCGTTTACCGCTTACTTTCCAGACACCAAACATTATCAACTTACTGCCAAAAAACAGCATGACAAACAAAAAGCAAGCGATTTATTACCCTGTGAGTTCTGGTAGCTGTATTTTAAATACATTCTGGAGTATAAAAAATCACAAGATATAAAACCCAACCCAAAAATGAAGAAAAAAAAAAACCCTCAGATTAAATCCTTTACAAAATTCTGGAACGCTGCTTGGGTTGCTAGGTAACAGGGCTGGGCTCAGCTAGAGTTGCTAGGTAACGGTGGCGATCAGGAAGTTTTTGAAACCGCTTACAAAACATTAACTTATTGCCGAAAACCGGCTAGTTGGGTTTTTTTAAGCTCTTGTGCTGTTTTTAGAAGCAACAGAAATCCAAATGGAAAAATTTTAATTTTGGCCAAAACTGAAAATATCCACAGTTAGATCCCCACCACAGCAGTTTAGGATTAATGAGCAGCGTTGATCCTTAAAACGAACTCTTCTCGCTCCTCTCACACAAACAGTAGCTCTATTGTGTAAAATGTCCTTCACAGGTTATTGGAGATGACTCCTTCTCCCCCATCTGCCAGATATTGATGATCTAATTTGCAGCCGGATCCCTGCCACGTGTAATTAGTCATCCGAACGCCTCAAACAGGAATCCATGCTGATGAAATCCGGTTGATCCTTTATGAGCTATAAACCGGCACGGCTAAGAGGATGAGTAAGAACACTTCTGTAGTTATATTAGCTGATGATGGAGTCCCTAAGTGTAGGTTCAGGCCCGTGTTTCCTGGTATGCTCTGGTTTAAAGTTTTATGATTCTTCCCGTAAATCGCTGGAGTTCCCCCCACCGGAGTCGTGTAGCAGACCAGTCATGGGAACTGTGGTTAAATCTTAATTAGAGAGGCTGCGATGTGTCTGTGCCTCAGCAAACTCAACGGGATTAATAGCAAAGTGGTTTGGTGTGACTGAAGAATGATAATTGCAAGCCACTACCTGCTGGCTTTGAGAGCTGGAACCAATATTAAGAGTTTTGAGACGAAATAAAACCATCAGAAGATGAGAAAATACATAATAATCACTCAATTGTTCATAATCGCATCCGATCTCTTCCAGGAATGTATCGGATTTCCAGCTGTAAGTGCAGCTGTGTCTGTTCACCAGAAACACTTTGGTCCTGATCCAGAAAGAAGAGCCAGACAGTGAAACTAAGAAAAGTGTCCCGCAAACCCTGAAGCAAGCCAGCGAGCGCTGTAAAATAGCAACCTCATCTCATGTGGTGCCTTTTAAAGACTCACTTGCTGAGGTTAGCTAAACACAGCTGTGGCATTTCAGGACAAGCTAATGTGCACTTATCTCAACAATAAGCACAAAGGATTCTTTCATATTCTTTCTAGTTTATTTGCAACGTGGGAAGGATCTTCTTTTTGTTGTTGTTGTTTTATTACTGAAACAAACCTAAACCCATAAGAACCAACATTTCTAATTATGATCCTCATAAATTATAATTTATTGGAGCTAGAGACCTGGGATTAAAATATGGATTTTTATAGGCCTTCCTATCTCATAATAAATGCCTTCTGTAAGGGATTGATACTCCTCAAACTTTTTTTTCCATTTTATCACATAACCAGTGGCATACCCAAGTGGGGGGCATAATGGGGCAATGGCCCTTTTTAAAAAAAAGAAAGAAAGAAAAGAAATGAACAAAACAAAAAAAGCTCTCTCTCTCTATATATATAAACATATATATTGTACTGGCCTGTAAATGTTTTATTTATATATGCCAACAGTAATGCATGTTTTATTTCTGCTCAGAATTGACAAATCTTTCTAAATACATGCAGACACAAACAAATGACAAATGTTTTTTAATTCACAGCTGCAAATGATGAAATAATTCATCGCTTTAACTGATTCATTTAAAGATAAAACAGATCTGAATCTGATTATAAATTATTACATGTGGTTAAATTAAATCAGCCAAGTTTTGGACTAATTTGTAATCAGTTGTCTTGATAAAGTTACATCCTGTTCTGTTTTGTTTTTTATTTTTGGTTTGCAACAGCATTTTAAGCAACTGAAACTATGTATTTGATTGGACAAACCCCAAGGGAGAATTTAACTTCATAAAATTCACCCAACTAAGCATTTTGCAAAGCCAGCAGTGCAGCAGGTCAATGTTTTCTTTTTGTCCTACATTAATTTTAGCTTCGTCTCCCACCAGATGTTATTTATTTCACCAAATCCAAATGTCACAAACAGCTGTGGTCTCTCAAAATCCAAAGGTATTTTCTCTGGCTGTAATTTACATAAATATACATGACTCTGGGTGGATTTTCACCAAAACGCCTCATTTAAATGTGGGCAAAACTGTGTGAGATGCTATTAGATTGTTGGCGCTGTTTTAGGAGCAGAACTGCCTTTGTGGGAATTAGGAGGACACGCAAACTGTGGTTTACACACATTTATAAGTGAAAATATACTCATGAAATTCCCCCAAAGTTTGCAGCTTGAATTTTTTCCCAGAAGTTAAACAGAAAATTAAAGCTTTCATACGACAGGAGCTCAACTCTCAACATTGTTTTTGAAATAAGCAAGAGCATGAGGAGTTACAGTGAAAATAAAAACATAAAACTAATATTTTAATAAGCAATTAACATTATGAGCAGCAACAATTTGTCTTAGTAAAAGCAAAGCTTTATATTTTAAATTTGCGGTTTTGATTGTTTTTGTTTCAATGTCAGGATACTGTGAAACTGTTGTTTAAAACCAAATAATTCCCAGATGGCTTATTTATTTTATTAACTTATTTCATGTTTATGACATGGTTGCAAAGTAGAAGAGTTAACAAAACAGGAAAATATAATACAGTGGACCATGAAGCTGAAATCAGTGAATACTTGAGACCCCCCATTTGTTAAAACTTTTTCAATGTTTTGACAGTATAATCCGAGACAGATAATCTCTGAAAACATCAAGCTCCTCCATCTCCACCCTGAGCTACTATTGCTGTCTGAAAAAATGCTCTCGACCCAAAAACAACCAATCAGAGCCAGGAGGAGGGTCTTAGTGCTGTCAATCAACCTCATGTACGCTGCTCAATTTGCTAATGGCAGAAAAATAACTGACAGTTCCAGGAAAACCGTTTATCAGTGGCTGTGCTAATTAGCATTCACGGCAGGCTACGTTCTGGTGAACCAGCTGTACCTTAGCAAAGAGCAAGGGGAGTGGGTGAGCATGAGAGTGATTGACAGCGCTAAGACCCTCCTCCTGGCTCTGTCTCATTCAGACAATTTCATTACTACACCAACCTGAGTATAACTTCCACTGTTTCCTGCTACCATAGTATGAAGACAGAGATTTAAAACTTCAAAACACAAAACCAAGTAGTTTGGTCTAGTTTATAGTGCAAATATCTTAGTACACTTGAAATAAAACAAAACTAATTTAAAACTAACTTTTCTGCAAGATATAAGAGCTTCTTTTAAGTCAGTAATTCTTAACATTGATTTAAAAAAGCACCAGTTCCACTGACACTATTTTATAACATGGGAAAAATACTGAGTCTTTGGTTGCCTAGCAACTCATTCACTCTTTGGTTACCTAGCAACAACCAGTTGAGTAACTGGCGCAGCAGCAGTTTAATGATTCTCAACGCTGTGCCTCGTAACTGCTTAAAAATAAAAAACAACGGCGGGGAGTGAAAACTGTGGCTAAAACTAGAAAGGTTATGTCACCATTTTAGCAGCATTTCAGATATCTAAAACAAAAAACTAATCAATAATTATCGATATCGACCAATATTAAATGCTTATATTGTGATACGTTTTTCAGCCATATCGTCAACTGTAGGATGAAATACATAAGATGTAGCTTTAAAAGTCACATTGAGTCCAACAAAGATCTAACAAACACAGTATCTCAAAGATGCATCATCCTTCAGCAAATCATGTTTTCTGTTAAAAACATTGGTACTTTAATACTGTGCTCTGCTATCTTTTTAGCAAAAAATAGGTCCTAAAAATTCACCACAATGAGGAAACATAATGTCTTCTGAATCCTCATAGAAGGTAGTGTCATGTCCTTTAAATATTTGTTCCAGTTCATCCTCTTCACTATGTGTTTTTCACAGAAACAAGTGCTACATTAATTAGGCGCTGATCTCATATTTTGACCAAAGATGAATGTGGCTATCAGTCGTCACCACCTGAGCAGACATGCAGAGCCAAATATTTCCAAGCAGGTGTGGATCTGTCAGAAAGTTTAGCAGCAGATGGCAGGAAATTCCCCTGAAATGACAGCGGTTCAGTCCAAACCACAAGAGAAAGGCCTGTGGACCAGAACCAGTCCAAACCACAAGAGAAAGGCCTGTGGACCAGAACCAGCAGCATCAGCAGCAGCAGGGCGTCTGCTAAATCTTTAAGCTGGTTTGATTAGCCTTGACTGCCTCTTCCCAATCTGTTTTTGGGTGGCATTCCATGAGAGAAAACCTTGTGAGAACGGACCGTGTCTTACATGTTCTGGATTATTATAACCAATGTTTGGCGGATCCGTCGAGCAACACTTTCCACATGATTTCATAGCTGGTAGTGAATGATGAACACAAGACTGCGTCCTGGGAGAGCCTGAAATTTAAAGTTTGTTTCCCTTCGCAACATTAAATTATTAGCGTCATAATGTATCCGTTTGTGCTGCCTGAGTAAACAACTGAAAGTTATGATGTCACATTAAAGATGGGCTCTGTTCTGTCTCTGGCTTCCTCAGCCCTGCAAAACACAACAAGCCCAGGAAAAATACTGATTTTAGGTTTGTCAGTGGTTTTCTATAGTTATGATGTTTTTGACTTGGAATAAAAAATTCATATTGGCAGCCAGACCAGGGACAGTCCAAAAAAATTTTTTTTATTTATTTATTTATTTATAATAGAATTTCTATATAAAAAAAAAAATTTTAAGAAGGGGTCATGGCCCCCACAAGCCCCTCTCTTGTGGGCACCACTGATCAAATACTTTCAGAAACTCTTTAAAGAAATTTACTACTCCATGCAGATGGAGGATCAGTTCAGATCCAGTGCCACTAAAAAAGTGTTTACATCCTTCTGGATATTTATTTATTTATTTATTTATTTTTTGGCTTTTTTTGTTCCATCTAAATGATTCGGCTCATCAAACATTTTAATACACTGGAAAAACACAAAATATTATCAAGTATTTTTTATCTAGTTTCTAGTGCAATTTTCTTAGTACACTTGAAATAAGACAAAACTAACTTATGAGTAACTTTTCAGCGAAATACAGGAGCTTGTTTTAAGTCAGTAATTTGTCAATATTAATGAAAAAGTTCTAGTTCCAGTGGCAGATTATTTCATTTATGACTAGACATTTTTTCCATTTTATAAGTGAAATAATCTGCCATTGAATCTCAAACTTTTTTTTGGTCAATATTAATGAATGATTTAATTAAAACAAGCTCCTCTGTGTTGCTGAAAGATTGCTTGCAAGTTTATCTTATTTCAAGTGTTAGAAGATACTTGACCATAAGTATTTAGTAAGATTTGTCTAGGACTGCACTTTCCAGGTAAACAAACTAGAGTTAAAGTGAACTAACCGGGGCTGATATGAATGCATCCTTTAACTAGGCCACTCCAAACAAAATTTTGAAGCAATTCAGAGCAATTGTTCTGCTGTAAATCCCATGTTTTCCTGACCTTAGAGTCGCAATCTCATGGCTGAATGTTGGATGTCTACTGGGTCCATTTACCAGGAATACCCAGAATCCACTGGAGGCATTGCATATCCCTTCTGACCTGGAAATGTCTTAGAATCCCCTAAACTGAGCCATATGACCCAATCTCAATGACAAGGACAGATGGAGAAATTTCAAGTTGACTGCCAAAGATCACTTCAGGCAGACAACTATAGTTTTCTCTGAGTGACCGTGACTCTGACGGGGTCACATTTCAAATCTATCCAGGGGAAAGTGAGAGAAAAGAATCAAATAAAGTCATTTAAATTAAGTAATATTGTAAAGCCACTCTTGTTTCAGGGTTTGCAGAAAGTATACAAGTTACACTCACATTCTGACCAACAATTCCTGCTCTGAATCGATGTAAGCACACATATTTATCCAAATTTTGTTTCAGCCCAACCTCTTAAAATATAATTTTTTTTCTGTCAGGTTCATATTAAACGTATAAGCCTTGTGCGCCTCTCCTCTGCTGACTCTGCAAGGTGGCGTCATTAATCTTGACAGATTTTTATAATGTTTTACCTGCTATGTTTATTATCCTTGTATGTTAGTCTTAGGTTGCTCCCAGGAATAATATTTGAGAAGAAATCCCTCAACACCAAGTCTGGTCTTCTCATTGCTGTGTCCCAACATAAACTATCGGCAGAAAACAGCGCCATGCTGCTACTGACCATTACCTCATATCTTTAAAATATTAACTTTAATTTAGTGGTAAACCGCTGGCTTGTTTTGACTTTATTAAATAATCTCCTTTATGTGATATTTTATATCCATGCAGCTCTATAAATAAAACTCCTTAATGTGCCACCATACCAACGTCTACCTCATGACTTAATGGAAAATGTTTTAAAATTACATCTACCGTGCTGTTTTGTTCCCCAGATAGTGATGTTTTCACATAAAGAAGCAAATATTTGCACTATAAAACAAAAATCCAAATAGAGGTTAATGAAATTAGACAGATGGATGACTATTTATGGTTAAAAAATGGATATTTGACTATTTAACGCAACAGATCACAAATGCATAATTTTATTTTTCCAGCCTTCCTGTAATCTAGGTCTGGACAACATGGCTGAGAAATGTATCACAGTATAAGCATTTCATATTAGTCGAAATCGATAATTATTTCAGTTTTTTTGTTTTAAATATCTGAAATACAGCCACACTGGTGGTGTGACCTTTCCTGTTTTAGTCATAGTTTTCACTGCACAACATTGTTTTCATTCTTAGACAATTAGGAGGCACAAACCTTAAACTGCTGCTGCGAAAGTTACTCACCAGGTTGTTGCTAGGTAACTGCAGAGTGAGTGAGTTGCTAGGTAACCAAAGAGTGAGAGAATCAGTTGGTCCCACCAGCCTTTCTAAGCTAGCAGTGACAGGTTGAGCAGCTAATGCCGTGCAGTTATGGGTCAGAGTTCAGTGAAATTATTGAATATTCTACCAGATGTATTGCCTATTGATATTGATCATGTCTCTATCGCGATATATATTGCTATTGATTTATTAGCCAGCCCGACCGTAATCTATAAAATGATTTTTAGCACTGAAGAAGCTGCCTCTGTTTCTGGTTGACACCATGTGATGATAATCTACTGTATTCCCCGTACGTCGTCTGGGTTAAAATTTAGAGTTGAAAGAAGTATTTTTGTTTTTCAAAGAAAACCTTCAGGCTGTAGTTTTGTGAATAAAATCTCACAAAACTAAGTTTGTTGATGAACCAAACTTGAACCTTAATGTTTCTGCTGGGAAGCTGAAGCAGCATTTTATTTTTCAACATCACTGCAAAAACACAAAATCTTACCAAGTAGTTTTGGTCTAGTTTCTACTGAAAATATCTTAATAAACTTAAAATTAAACAAAACTAACTTGCAAGTAACTTCAGCAACATAAGTAGCTTGTTTTAAGTCAATAATTCAATAAAACTGATGAACAAGTGCTATTTCTTCTGACAGATCATTTCATTTATAAAATGGTAAATGTCTTATTAGTGAAATAATCTACCAGTTTAACTGGTGTGGTTTTTTTAATCAATATTAAGGGAGCTGGCTTAGACCTTTTAAAAGGTAGAGGTCAAATGGAAAATAGCCTGAACCAAAATATGTTTTTTTTATTTTTTATTTAAGTTTGAGCATGTAAAGATGTTTTATATCTACTGTACAATCACTATTATTTGTTGAGAATATTATGGCTTTGGGTGAGTTTATGAGTTTAGTCACCCTGAAACAACTGTAGCCTATAATTACTGCTTAAAACAGATGGTGAAGGTAATGCAGGGCGATTTACAGTTTTATCTATTTAAACTATCATAGCTTTAATAGTTATAATAGTTATTCACATATTATTTATTGGATTATTAATATGATGTTCTATATTTTTAGGGCTTAAATAAATAATTGGATTAATTGTGATTGATTTATTGAAATAATTAATCACACATTTCACAATTGTCAGCGTAATCAATAGAATATTCAGTTACTAAAATAATCGTTCATTGGAGCCCCAATCTTCTTGATTATCTTTGATTAAACGTAATTGACCCTCAGCAGATGGTTTTTGTTTTTAATCATGCTGACCTACAAAACGCTGCCAGACTTTTGGGATTATCTAAATTCTAATATCTTTATGTAATGACATATTCATACTGACATTTATCTTCCTGACATGAAAAAAATAAGAATTAGGATAAAATCTGTGTCATTAATCTTATAATCAGTTGTTTGGAACAGATTCTGAGCTTTGAAGATTTAAACCAGATTAGGTTTTTTCTGCTCATTTCTGTACATTTTTCATAAGATTATTTTAATGTTGGCTCTCTAATGGGTATTTTCACCCAGTCCGGATCAGTCCGCTTTATTTGAACTCTGATTCGTTTGCATAAAAAGTCTGGTTCGTTTGGGGCAACGTCAATGCTACTCGAACACTTCAACCAAAACTCTCAGTTTGGTTGAAGTGATCTCTGACGCAGTTCGAATGCATATGTGAACGCTAAGTGGACTGGAGACCGCTCCAAAAACAGAAAGGGAACCATAGCACAAGGCATTCTGGGTAAATACAACCAAATGCAGTAGCCTATCAGGAGAAAGGGACACAAAGGAGAAATTCTATAACCACAAAAAGCCGACACTACTCCATCTTTGTTTACATTTTGTGAAGAAGGAAGTTGTGCTCAGGTTTTCTTCAGAGGTTTTTGTGTTGTTTTCTTCACTGGTTCTTGCTGCAGCGCCACCACAGGCGAGGAGGGGAACAGGTTTTTTAAAGGGTTTGGATTGTTTGACGCAGAGCAGTGTTAAAGTGAACTGCAGCATCTAAAAGTTTAACAAATGTTGCAATTTTTTTGGCTCTCAATCAAACCGAGCCTATCAGGTGTCAAAACACGCTAAACTTAAAACATTTCAATCTACTGCACTTTTCAATCCAAGAATCAGTTTGATCTATTTCCCCTGATCAGCAATCAGTTATTAAATTACCATTTTAAATCTACGTTTTAACATTAAAATAAAACACCCAAACGCATCCAAAACCGCTATTTTTACTGCATTGCGCAAAAGAAAACAAACGTCCCTGGACTTTCAGTGATTTACCAAGTAAAAACAATTTATAAAAACCCTGGCTTCCAGCTATAATGCACCCCAGAAACGATGTTGAAACCGTTACCTCTGACACTGGCAGCGGGTTGAATTACCCAGCTGTCACCCTTGGGTGTTGCAAAAGAGCCGGCACCCGTAGCCAGAAATAATATTTCCGCACCAAACCAAAACGAGCTCTGCCTATGGCCAATCGCTGTTAATATCCGTGAAATGTATGTAGGAACTGGGCAGCGAAGGAAAACATGCGACAAACCATATCAACAGTGTGGTGTGGAAACAGAATAACTCTCATAAAACATCTGTTCAAACCAGGAAGACAAGAAAAATGCGACAAATTCAGACGCCGCACCAGGGTGTTTTTTATTCCTGGTCACAAATATTTATATGAGCCAGCAAATCCTTTTTTTTTTCTTTTCTTCCAGGCAGTAATGAAAACCATATGATCAGAGTTGTTTCTCTGTGGCTTTGAAACCTTAATTAAATGCATTAGGTCATGCTGTGCTACGTAATGTAAACACAAGTAATAAAAGCAGCTTAGTAACAAAGCTGTGACAATAAATTAACTCTACTACAATAAAATCACTATTGGTATTCCGATTGGTGATATATATCCACCAATATGAATACCAATAATTATTTGTTTTTCATTTACATGTTGCTTAAAGTGAAGTTGGGTCAAATATTAATCTTTCTTATTGGCATATTGTTTATTTCCAAAATCTTTTCCTCTGCTCTTCTGTCATCTATAAGGGCCTAAAACAAGATTACATTTCCCCCAAAAAACTTTTTGAAATTAATCTCAGAAATTTCCTAGAAAAACTTTAAAATTTTGGAGTTTCAAAAATCTAAAATTTGCAAGAAAACAACTCAGACATTTCTTGAATAATCTCAGAAATTTTCCAGAAAACATTTTCCATTTTTGTAAATTTTCTGAGTTGAAATTTCCAATTTTTCCCCCACAACATTTCTGGGATTAATCTGAATATTCAGACTTTTTTTTTACTAGCAAACTTTCCACTTATGGATGCTTGTTTTTTCTAAAACAGGACTCTTTCCTGCTCTTTGATCCCTCCACTATTTTGTTAGTGTATCAACTGGCTCTGCTTAAGGATGAGCAGTATCGCCCTCTGGTGGATGGAGGCCAAACTACAACACTGAAAAAAAGTCTAAGTTAACATTATCAGCTAATTGATTGGAACTCATCTTAATCTAATTAACTATTAACTGACAATTAATCATAAGTCAATTAACAGTTTGCATCTCTGCAAATAACTCCTCAAAATAATTACAGGACCAACAAGCAATTTGACAAATAAATGAGTGTGGCATTAAATGCAAGAAAGTAATAAAAAGAAGAGATTTATTTAATAATTGATCAATTAATTAAGTATAAATATATATTTCTTTTTTTATTAAGTTTTTAATTTATTTCTGTGTTTTTATGCATATTTTTTATTTAAACCGATAATTTTCAGTAACTTTTATTTTTGGAATAGTTTATACTGAAATTTTTTTTTGCACATTTTTCTATGAGCTGCCATAACAGAATGTTATACAGAATATATAATATATTTTGGTGTCTCAGCTCTGTGATTTTTATACTGAGGGGTTTTCTGGTTGTACAAGTGAAAACGAATTGTGTTTCTATGATAACTTTGAAGATTACTTGCCAATGCTACGTGTTCATCCAGGAGGATTGAATGCTGCAAGTCAGTGACTCAATAAAATACGTAGGGCTTCCTTAAACAGAAAACTTTCTAAATTAATTTGAATAACTTTCTAAACTAATTAGTGTACTAATAACTATTGGTACACTAATGACTGTACTAACGGTTAGTTAGTATATTAGTACCATGATATGCCTAATATAGAAAAACAAATTTTTCTAGTTGATAAATTGTCCCACAAGTTATTGCCATAAACAATAATATTGTTGTTTTGAGACCATTTACAAGTAATATAATGGTAATAATGACATAATAATGCAAGAACACATCCTCAAAGATCAATAAACTTTAAATTCTATTGAACATTTAACACTGGAGCTGGAAGACATTTCAAATATCCAAAATAAATAAACAAAACAACAGAATTAACAAATATAATGAATTATGAAGTCTCTGTAAACAAAACTGTCCTTCAAACAAAAGGGCTGGTTGAGACAAAAGCACCAGATTGAAGAGTTTTATCTCTAAGATAAGAGAGAAAAGAGAAAAACAATAAATTATGCAAAAGGGAATGATTAAGTTTGTTCTAATTTATCATGCGATAAATAATTTGTTGCTTATTGTGACAGGCTTTTATTGTACTGTTAGGATCAACTGGAATGGCTCGGTGATTGGATTGAAATGTGTGTTTTTGTAAAGTGCCTCGAGACGACATTTGTTGTAAATTGGCGCTGCATAAATAAACTGAACAGAATTGAATAAGATCTGTTACCTAAACAACAGCTGCTTCAAACATACAAACATTGTGAATAAGACAAATAAAACATGACAATATGCCAACAAAAGCAGCTGAATACTTGCTTTTGCTCACTGTATAGAGGTAATATACATTTCTGATAGTTATACCTTCTAATTTATGTCTCATGAAACCATTAAATCAAATAGTATTCTCATTCTTAATAAATAAATGTTAAAATTACAGATCTATGGTAAAATGTAAGCATTAATGGTGACCCCCTTGGTTCGCTTATGCCTTGATCTGGCTTTGTGTGTTTACTCCTGTTTTGTATTCTCACTGCAAACAGGAATAAACATATTCATTTGCAGATATAATGGGCAGAAAATACTCTGACTATTCCATCTGGTTTTGTTGATTTTTACTCGGTGCAGAAGAACCAAACAAAGATAAGCCTGACAGACGGAAATAATCTTTTAGACGATTTTCCTCACAGAAAGGATAAACCGCTCCAGGGCTCTCAACGGGCACCGCTCAGCTCTGCTTCTGCTTTTTTTTCCATGGTGTGAGCTGACTGCCTCCACCTCAGGAGACGTTTCCTACAGCTGTATGGAGCATGCAGTAATGCAGAACCCCTCCTACACCTGTTGCTGAGCAAAGCATTTATAACCAGATTTGATATTTTGCACCATAACTCTAGTTATCTGACAACTGCTGCTCATTTTTTTAAAATCCATTTAATTAACATAAATGTTACAGATAACATTATTCCAACGGTGGCTATTTAAAATATAAAATTAAGATAAAAAAATGATGGACAACACTGACTATCCTCTTCATGAGACTGTCTTTAGTCAGAGGCTTCTTCAAATATACTGTAGCACAGACTGCTACAGGCGATATTTCCTGCCCATAGTCATCACCATCTACAACAATTCTTTAATTAAATGAATTGCATGTTACAGTAACATTTAATTTCACTTTAGGATCAATAAAGTATCTTTAATTGAAAGTTATTTTTAAAGTTTTATGTGCATACTGTTTATGTCATCAAATACTTAATTATTTATGTGTTTGTTATAACTACTGATACGTACATTTAAATATTACTTAAAGGCAGAGAGGTGGATGCAGTACCCAAAAACTGTACTCAAGTAAGAGTAGCTGTATCTCAACTTATTTTTAGTCAGCTAAGAGTAAAAAGTATTTGTACATCATGAAATATTTAAATATATACTATAATATAGCATTGAAAATATAAAGTAATGTGAAAATTGTGGTATTTTTAAGGACGTTATATGAATAAGAATTCATATAAATAACATAATTACAAAATAACAAAATCAGGCAATAAAAAAATAATTCCAAATCAATTTCCTTCAATTTAAAATGTATTAAACTTGAACAAAAACTGCAGGTTTGTGTCTGTGTCTGGTGAATTTTAGTTAGAAAAAAACAAGTTGTGAAATTACTCACAGTGTGTCGAGTATCCAGAAATTTGAATCAAGTTAAAGCAAAAAGTAGTAAAAAATACTCCTAAAAGCAATTTTTCCCCTCAAGAAAATTGCTCAAGTAAAAGTAACTTGTGGAAATGTTACTACCCAGAGCTGGAGTAATTTAATTACTTCCCATTTATAATTTAGATTTAGCTAAAATTACGTGTTAAAATCAACAACATTAAGCTTACATCCACGTTTTTGTGATGTTATTAAGCTCACAAAAGCTTTTATCTCCACTTTTTTTGGCGAATTAAATCAAATAAAAATATTACAAAAAAAATTAAACTGTAAAGAAAAAATCTACATAATACACAAATGTTTCCAGATTGAATTAACTGAGGTCCATAGTATATAATATCAATACCTGATGCAATCATTTACTTTTCCTTGACAGGTGGGTTATGTTTGCAGCACTCGGGTTGCCATGTCGCAACCCAAAGATACACTTAGCTGCTTACATTTGTAAAGCTTTGCATTAGAAAAACAATCCACTTCATCTGAAAAGCTTTTGTTATTCTCTTTTCCTGCCATGAAGCTGACTGAAGTGAACATACAGAAGATCTGCCAATCCAAACAAATATTTCAGGTCGTCACAAATCTTGGCTTGCTGCTGTTTCCCACTCCGGCTGCGCACTTGACCAAACAATTTGAGCATCTGGAGAAATAATTGGCCAGTCACTGTTATTGATCAACAACCCAATCAGCCTCTCAAAGGCATAATAGCTATATAGGGCTTTGAAAAACACTGTAAATTTAGTTTATTACTGTTTTTATAGCCACATATTTAAGATAATATGAAGTAGATAATAAAATCAAATGTGATTCAACCCTGGCTGCACACACCTCAGTGGCACAGCATTGCAATCATAAACCATAATCCCTCTGCAAAAGCTCCATGCCAGTGATATCATGAGACTAATGAATAAAACAATCCTCCTCATCTGTTGGACCCTCGGTAAGCCAGATTTCCACCCCCTGCGCAGCACTTTTCATTCCAGCTACATTACATAAATCAGTGAGATGCAGAGGAGTGGAAAGGAAGAGTCCCATAAGTAATAAGAAGAGGGGGGGGGGAAATATCAGACCAAACCATTTGGGGATGATCTCACCACAGTGTAGCCTACAGCACCCACTCTATTAATTTCACAAAACTTTGTTGCACAATCAAAACAAGATCTTGTGTAATTCATCATATGGAAGTAAAGTCAGACCTGAAAAGTCATTTTCCAAACCCCACTGTGGAAGTATTTTCTTCCATCCCAGGAAGATTTCTTTTTTTTCCCCCTCATTAATCATAAAACAGACACTTTTCTGGACTTAATTTAGCTAAACGTTGCTTCATCTCTCACCTGGAGCCTATTTATAGAAACAGATGCATCCTGTTATAGTGTCACATAGAGACTGAGTCACTTTAACGCCATAAAAGTATTCTTCAAACACAGCAGTGGATATAAAGCGTAAACATTGTGTTGGGAAGCCTCCCGCTGCATTATAACGCCGGTTCGGAGGCAGAAACAACAGGAAAACATTAAACGGTCTCCTCTTACCGTATCACGTCCAGGCATTCAGCGGTAGTAGAGGTCTCGTCCTCGCGCTGGCTGCACGCGGACTGTACTGTCACTGCAGCGCGCGAGCTCACCTCGCGTGCTGCATCAGCCTTGTGGCGCGCGCGCACACGCACCCGACCCCCTTCCTCCCCCTCAAAAACCTCAAATCACCCCCCGCCCTCACTTGTTTCTACCAATAAAAGAGTATCATTAAAGTAAACCAGCTGTGCGCAGGTATTACATCAACCCTTCGTTGTCATTCACTAAAAGGCTCTATTCATTGTTAAAAATTTAGGTTTTAAAATTAAAATTAAAACAGCAGTTTAGGAAATTAAGTTAAATAAAACTAGGTTACTGTTACGTTAATGTTTTAAACTCGTTATTAAACAGTAAAAACGGATTAAATCCCCACATGCGTACGCGGTGCCGTATTTCCCTAGTTGGTATCCGTAACTAACTGTCATGACGGTTGCTATGGAGTTGCTATGACAACAATAAACAAGCCACAAGCTTAGTTACCTTTCGGCTCGTTTCTATTGAATTTCTAAACAATATAAGTACATTACAGCTTGTACTTATTTAGGATGTTAGCAGAGGAGGATAGAGTAACCAAAACATGGTACTCAAGTAAAAGTAACACTACTTCAACACATTTTTACTCAAGTAAAAGTAAAAAGTAGCCGTTCAAGAACTCAAATAAGATCTAAAATTTAGTGAGAAAAAAAGCTACTCGGGTACTGAGTAACTGATCAAAACATAAATCATTTAATATTTAAAATGAGACGGACCAAAATATAAAGTTATGTGGAAATGTTGGTATTTTACGAACCAAAATAATTCATGTAAACTGGCAAAAAAAAAAACATTTTTGAAATAAATTTCTTTCAATATGAAATTTATCAAACTTTAACAAAAATACAGGTGTGTATCTGTGTCTGGTGATTTGTTGTTTGTTAAAACATGTTTATTCTTCATTCAGTGAAGTTACTCACAGTGAGAAGAGTATCCAGAAATTTTACTAAAGTAAACATAGTGATATTTCCTAATAAAATTACCAAAGTGAAAGTAAAAAGTACTGTGTAGTAAAAATACTTTTTCCAAAACGTTACCCAAATAAATGTAATTAGTGTACTAGTTTACACAAATCATGTCAAAAAGTGAAAGTATGGAACTCCGCAAATGTCAGCTGTCAAAATTAAATTAAAACTCTTAGAAAATCACTGTTTTAGAGTTTTACTTTTAGCTGTATCATCTGTTTAACGATTATTAAACAATGTATATGTCAAAATTACCTGTTATTGCACACTTTCATAGTACTCAGTGGCAATGGCAGAAAAGTCAGATACGGTCTATAAATTTATTTTAGTTAAAAAGTGCTTACAGCTTGAATATGTTTAAATTGTAACTGTGGGAATTACATTTGGGAAAAAATGTCTTATAAACAAAATGTTTAATGTGATTTTGTTGACACTGTAATAAATACGGCAACTTAATAAGATGAGAAAAACAATTTAAAATTCATTAGAAATTGGAATACTATGAATATTTATTCATAATTTAAGGGAAAAATGTTCCTGACCTCTATTTTTATTTAAAAATATTGTATTTTCCGAGTTTTATAGAACTGCTGAGTTTATGTGAAATCTTTATGTATTTCAATCTACAGCCAATCTCATAAAATACACAAGATATTCTGACTTTGCTTTTCTAAATTCCAGAAATCTTTTTCTATTTATTGCATAACTATTTACCTGTAAATTTTTGTATCTTGGAATAAAATTTCTGTTCTGAGACAAACACAGGCTTTTTTGTTCCTTAATTTTAAGTAGTGAAGCTGTCAACTGGTATGCTCATAACTGCTGTTACGCAACTTTACAACTGTTTTATTTGTCATTTAAAGGTCACAAGGAAATGTTTTTGGCATATTTTAATCAGTACCAGTTGTTATAGATATTCTGTGTGCACAAATAATAAGCGAGTGAGTATTTTGATCATCATTTTTAAGGATATTTTCTAACTCCAAGCTGGATGATCACAGCAGGTGCAATGATTGAAGGTTTGGACTAATTATTAGACAACTTCTTTAAATGGGGCAAACGAGATTTAAAGGGACAGTACAATGTAAAATTGACTTTTTTGAGCTTTGCATCATGTTATAATGTTTTTGTCTCGTCAGAAACATACCTGGAGTATTGTTTTGATTCTTTCATGCTTGTTTGAGAAATCCTTTTATCTCCATGACAACCATTCAGCTGTGCAAAACGCCTGGGTGGACCTAGCTCCGCCCTCGAGTTGTAGCTCCTCCTCTGAGCTGCAGTTTTCAGTCTTCTGAGCTTCTGCCTCACAGAGCAATGAGTCTCCCACTCAGCTCATAAAGACTAGCCAGCAGCAATTAGCAAACAATTGGTGGAACTGCACATCTACTGAGCTCATTATGCAAACTACTTCTCAATAAAGTGTTGGTAAAAACATTGTTAAAGAGACAGGCCCAATTTCAAGGTGTTAAATCATAAAATAGAATTTCTTTTAGGACATATTTGATATAAACGGCATTTTTATAACAACTGAAGGTAAATAGTTACTTGATTGCTCTGTAAAATGGCACTCTGTACCCAGAAAGCACATAATACTACTAAGATGTAAAAAGTTGATCGTCAACACAACAAAAAAATGACCGACTCCATGAAAGGAAGGCTGATCACTGTTAATAAAAAGAAGATTGGCTATATTGATCACTGATTTCTTTTCTTTCTGTCAGAAATGTTTACTGGAAAGTTTTGAGTTGTTTGTTTAGAATTCTCACTTAAATAGCTGGAAAAAAAGGGGAAAGCGAACATGTGTTTTTCATTTTGTTGCGTAATAATTCTGCACAACAATAGTTGCCCAATAATTGAACACATTTAGATATTCTTTTAAGAAAGAAGGAACCTCACTTTTACTTTGACCTGCTTTGCTTCCGTGAAGAAGTTATGTAAGGTGAGGTTCAAAACCAGCTTTTTTAGGGCCTCTTGTCACTTTAAATCCATATAAGCTGCTGTTGGCCACGCCCCCAATTCAACGTTTACACTCGCACTGAAAATGGCCGCAAACAGATGCACAACTGTACGTCTTTGAAAGGCTCAACCAACAAGAATGCACCAAGTTGTTTCTGGGTGGTAAGTCAACAACAAAACACTTGTCTTTTCAAGCAGCTGTAAAACTAGCTGACCAAACGTTCTGGAAGTCCACTTAGGTTGCTAGGTAACGGGCTGAGCTAGGCGGGGTTGCTAGGTAACGGGTTTAGCTTTGGTTTTCGGTTTATTAACAATTTGGAATAACTGAGAGCGATGTAATTGGTGAATAATAAAAATAACCTCCCCCAAAAGGACTTGGCTAATTATTAAGGCAGATCTAAAGGCAGTCAGTTTGACTTTTGGGCATTTTAGAAGCACAAATGGTCTAAATGCTGCTTTATATCTGTTTTTCCCTCCAAGGTTTCCTGATATCCCTATATAATAACTGACAATTCACAATGATTATGAGTTCACATGGCTCCTCTTCACTTTATGGTATTTTTATTTCCAGTGGTTTCCCTGCAATTTTATCTCAGTATGTTTGAGGTCGTAAGTACTGACCTCACACTGACCACGTTCTGGTTTCTGGTCTGCACAGTCTCCAATGGTTTATCTCTCTCATCATCAGCTCTGCTGTATAATCCGTAATGGGCTGAAACTTAATGACACCCTTTACCCCTCCATTACTGCCAGTCCTGACATTTAGATAGCACAGGGCTTTTATTGCACCAACATTTGAAACAATCACAATCAAAGGTTGTACAACGGCCTGTCAAATGTCCTGCTTGTGCTCTAGCTGTAAAGAATACACAAAGGAGGCAAACAACACAAAAAGCATGTCATCTGGGTACAAGGCTGGACGGTAAAACCTGCAAGTCAGAGTTACATTTCTGCTTCTCGAGATGATGTTCGGAGCTGTAAACAAGTCCACTGGGACGCTGCTGCTCCAAACAAAACCAGATGGGCAAAAACAATTCACAAAAGAACATATTCTCCAGGAAAAATTGGGAAATAGGGGTTTCTTCGCTAACTAGATTCAGAAAACAGCTGGTATCAGTCTATTTTGTTTGCGGCCCTTTTTCCCTAAAGTGGCAAAGTGAAAATTTAAGGAAAGGGTCACACGAATATTTAATCCAAAAACGACACACCTCCTCCTGTGAGTTGCAGTTTATTTTCATCTTTAATGGACCAAAAGCCAAACTGGAAAAGATTTCTTGATGTTGCAATTGGTACTATTTTTTCTTTCCCCCTTATTCATTATAGATTTATTGGAACTTTCTGCTGTTACATAAAAACCAGGAAATAAAAGATCAACGTTTTTAAAAAAGGCAGTTTAAATGAGGTCATAAAAATTCATGATATCAATTTTAATTTGCTCAAATTGCTAAACGTATTTTACATTATAAGATAGATAAAAGATAAAATCTTTATTGTCATTGTCACAAGAACAACGAAATTCAAAAAAAGCGCCATCGGTCAGTGCACACGCCCAAAACAAAACAAGAAAAACAACCTTCTCACAATCTACATACAGTGCAAGAAACAAACAACAAACAGCTAACACACATCATACATGTTGATTAATGGCTATTTTTTGATTGCATTTAGTTTTGTTATTGCTATCGGGTAACAAAACCAAATGCAATCAAAAAATAACCAAGGAGAAATGTTGAAAGAAGTGCTGTTGGGCAAGAATAAGAACCAATATTTTATATTAACGTCCACCTGCATGGATCTCCTGAACATTTCAACCAAAAAAATTCTGTACAACAACATAAATTACAGAAATATAAGAATATTTGAGTATTTTATTGGGATAAGTGCTTTGGAGTCCTCTGACTTGATAAAGCGATATACAAATGAAGATTTTTTTAGCATTTCTAGTACCAGGTTGGTCCACCTTTTCCTTCAAAACTGCCTATAATCTTTGAGGGATATGTTCAAAAAAGTTACGCAGCGAGTTGGTCCAGTTCTTGTAGATTCTTGGCGTGAATCGTCCATTTCTCCACATCCCAAAGGAACTTAATGGGATTTAGATCTGGTGACTGCAGAGACCAATGAAACAGACAGTTTGATGATATATAACCATTTCGATATTCTACATGGTAGCCATCAGAAAGTCTGCATTACACCTGATCTGCTGCAACTGAAGACACTCGTTTTCTACGACAGAAAATGGTCCAGTCAAAGTCACCTAAAAATCTCTTTTCTTTTTCATTCTGATGCTCACTCTGAACTACAGAAAGTCATATAAAATATGTTTTTACCTATTCTTGAAAGTTAAACTGTATGTTTTCTCAAAACCACAAAGAAAACACAACTATTTAAACTTCATGGGCAACACTGAATTTTTCCCAAACACATAATGCTTGTGCCTGTTTTTAATTGTCTCCTGCCTATTTATGCAAACATTTTTTACATCTGTTTTTTTTTTTTGTTCTTTTTTTGGACAACTGTCAAGATATGTTTATTTATAAGTCTGGTGAAACAATTCCCTCTGCAGTTGTCAGCCCTCAGCAGCACCAGTGGAAACGTCATACTTATGCATTATTAACTTGAAGTAATTGAAAATACTGCACACAAAAATCATTTATGTATTTTCCCATGTGTTGTTGAGTTTCATGGTCTCTCACATGTTTAATGAACATGCTAAACCTTTCCTGGATTTATTTCTTTAGAGAACACTGCCCTCTGCTGGCTGCCTGCGGTAGCACATAACAAGCTTTCTCCTGTAAATCCAATTTTAATGTTCTGATTTTATTAAATAAATATTTTAAAGCTTAACATGGGTTTATGTGGCCTAGTTTATTTTATCTAATCTTAAATCACTTGCTGCTGAGCATGACCAACAATCACAATATAAGTGGAATCTTCTTTATATAAGAAAATAGGCATATTATAACATTTAAAAGATAACTAGGGTAAAATCAATTGAACATGTGCATTTAAAATTTATTTTGAAAAATTGCTGCAAGTTAATTCACATAATTTACATAATCATTTATATTTTACATTCTTGAAGTTTATTTTATAAATTATATTACTTTACATTATAGCACTTACTTTTCAACTTATACTCTTTATTTTGCTATTTGTTTATTTTAGAATTCAGAAATACGATTTTTAAAATAAAATCTGTGTTTATAAAGTTGAAAGCAAAAAAAATATAAATATTTTGCCCATAGTACACAGCTTATGACGTTTTATTCACCTGGTCACACAGGATGTAGCCAAATTTCTAATGTCGTGCTTTTGGTAGAGACGCCGCCCCTCCAGATTGCTCCGTAAATCAAAACCAACGCATCCTTCTCATCACTGCGCCATCGCCTGTTGCGTTAGCTTGCTGTTCAAAGGGGGTGAATCTCCTGTGCACCAAAAAGGACGACCTAAATTGCAATTTGACCGATTTTACGAAAAAACAAGACATTTTGCTCGTACAGGTCGTGGTGAGTATTTTGTCCCCAGACATTTTTTCATTTTTCCCTCCTTTTTCTTTTCTTTTTGGATTTTTTCCACGGTGATTTTCCATTTTGCGAGTGGACAGAATGTGCTGGCTAGCAGGGTTAGCTGGCTTAGCTAACGTGGAAATGCTCGTCCCCCTCAAAGACAAAAAACGCAGATTGTTTTTTTTTAGCGCCACAACATGTTGGAAGCATCTTAGATACACTTTGAACTATTTTTGCAAGTTTGCCTAGCTGTATATTTTTCTTTGACGGGACTGATTTGTTTTTGGCTCGCTTTTCAGACAGTCGGACAGCTATCGTTAGCTTCAGCTAACAGCGTCAGAGGCAGCAAAATTTTAATCCCTTTCAGATTATTGACGGCATATTTCTCAGAATTTTTCAGGTTTTGATTTTTTTTTTCCACAAAAACTGGTCAGATTGGTTATTTTTTCGGGCCTTTTTTTAGTTGGTGGTTAGCTAACGCTTGCAGCGCTAGCCGGCATGGAGCGCTACCAAGGCTAGCGCAGGCCTTGTGATTCACACTTGAGCCCAGAAGAGGGCGCTGTTGGTGTCCAGGCGGGTGTGTTGTTGATTGATTTGGGTTGTTTTTGTGAATCGTTGTCTTCGGACATTTTTTTCCCCTCACTTTATCTTCACTTTTTTTTTTAAACGGAGTTTTCCCCAGTTTTTCCCTCGCATGATGACTTTTTTTTTTTTAAAAGCTTTGGATTGCAAGTTTTAACACATAACATGATAAATGCACATTTAATTAAACATGATGTATGAAAAGTGTCTTCCTTTGGCTGTTATGTGTTTCTCTGCATTCACTTATAGGTACATCCCCTTAAGGCTTCTACATTCCATCCTCATGTTTAGCATATAAATAAAAGGTTAAAAGTCAATTAATACGTAGAGGATTAATGAATAATCCCATTCCCTAACAATGGGATTATTAGGGAATGGTCCTCAGTCATTATATAAAGAATATAAAATATATCCATTCACATAACTGAGAGGCTCCACTAACATGGATGCTGTTGTATGAAATGTTGCTGCTTGTCTCATTGTAATATTCTCGGTTTATCTGCAGCTATTTTGTTATAAATGCAAAGTCTTTTATTTTTTGACATTTTTAGATGTCTCTGAACTTTTAATCATTCTTTGTTGGAGCAAAACACATCTAAGACCTGTAGGACACAGGCGGATCAGTACCACAGTTGCCCATCCTTGATATTTTTGCAGCATCTTTATACTTTAGTGATTTCAGTGTGTATGAAAAATTAAAAAAAACTCATAAATAGATGGTTTTACTAATGGTTTGCTTTGATGGAAGATATTTAAACATTTTACTGCTCGAATAAGCAGATTTAGCCAAAAGGTATTAGAGTTAAAGTAGTTGGTTTTATATAATGTAATGTTTTTGTGTCTTAGATTGATTTCTTAACCTTTTTAATTTAGATTTAAATTGATACTGCCTCGCTGTAGCTTTAAGGCGCATTAAGCGCCTACCTTTTGGGTGGTATGTTCTGGATTTCCTGCACACACTCCGTCCAGCCCAGGTAAGATTTGGTGAACGATAACCTGCCCAGCTTGACTGAGGATGTGTTTTCTGTCGCCTCAGTAAAAATTGCCGGGGGGCGAAGGTGAAGGTCCAGACACCAGCCCAAACTGAGCCCAGCCCACAGTGTCAAACGTCAGGCAGACGAGATCCCTGCACACAGACGCTATGGAGTGAGTGAACGTTGAATAACTCCCCCCCCACTGCGCTTTCCTTCTCTATCAGCAGGAGGGGGGCAGAGTTACTGTCCATACCACTGATGTTTTCATGGTTCTCCCCCTGCAAACAGCAAAAATCTGATCTTAAACAGGAGCGGTGAGGCCATAAAAATATACAACAAAAACACAAATGAGTGCATTTCTCACGGGTGACATTTAAGCTGCTCTGCATAACATCCTTATGTGCGTCCTCTTCACATGCGTGTTACAAGAAACCGGAGCTTTATTTACTTTAAATATTTCTGTTTCTCCATGTGAGGAACTGCAATGTGTGTTCGGTTGGGTTAGAGGAACGTAAAGCGTTTAGGCTGCGTCCGCATGAGAAAATATGCGCAGAGCAAGCGTTGCTAAATAATGGTTGTCTTTTTAGGTTTTGCATTAATCTAAAGAAGTCCCTGCTTCCTCTTATGAAATCATTTGCATGTTTGATGCTTTGTATCTGTTATGTGAGAAAAACAACCGCGAGTGGAATGTTTATTTTTGAGTTCGTCACACACCTTCATGTGGTTTTCATTTAAGTTTCTGAGGCCTGATGATGTTTATTTTTTCCAGTACAACCAGTGCAGCAGGTTTAATAACTAAGATGATTGAGTGAGTGAAATGATTTAGAGCAGCTGAACAGCTAGAGATGTATCGATCAATACTTACCTACGAAGACGGATGTATTAAGAATATTTTAAGGATTATTAATTGAGGCATAGAAGATTTTTCTGAATAGAGTTTAGAAAGAAAAAAATATATATACAAAGTTTGTTCTTTTGGTTTGTGTGTTTAGATCAAAACTACTGAACATTTTTAATTAGTAGTAAACGGGAGAAAGCATCAATTTTTGACTAATTAATCACAAATCAGAGCAAATAAAACATGAATTATCAGATTGATTGATGCATCTCTAGAGAACTCCTTTCATTTGTAGATTTCTGCTCCACAGAAAGCTGTTTGAAGCCTAACTACTCAGACTTTCAGAGGACTGAAGCGTCTCTCACCCTTCCTGAAAATCTCAAACCTCCGTATCCGTTTTGTCCGTCTGTTTCTCTCTTTCTCTCTGTCTTTCCGTCAGACGTTCATCCTCCGCTTCCAGCCTCATGGCCAGCAGCAACGTCACCAACAAGACCGACCCGCGCTCCCTCAACTCCCGGGTCTTCATCGGCAACCTCAACACCCTGCTGGTCACCAAGGCGGACGTGGAGGCCATCTTCTCCAAGTATGGGAAGATCGTCGGCTGCTCCGTCCACAAGGGCTACGCCTTCGTTCAGTACGCCAACGAGAGGAACGCCCGCGCCGCCGTCACGGGCGAGGACGGGAGGATGATCGTCGGGCAAGTTCTCGGTGAGGACTTTAGCTTCTGCTAGCGACTAAACCTGAAGATTAATTTAAAATACTTCTCATTAGTACCTAAAGTTTAGCCAAACTTTATTTATCGCAGCAGAGGTTAATGAATTAAATAAAAGCTAATTTAGGTGCAGAAAAGTCAGATTTTCAGTAAAAGTCTCTGGATTTACTTATAAAAGTTTGGTTATAAAAACACAAATAATTTGTAAGATAATTATCAGCAATAATTTTACCCTGATTGCAAATAAATGTTTTAATAAACAAATTGGGATCGCTCTTGAACTGCAGTTGGGGCCACAAAGAATTAATCCAAGGGCCACAAATGGCCTGCGGGCCACACTTTGGACACCCCTGCCTTACGCAGAGCAGCTATGAGGGAAAAAAGCTTTTACGTTTGTTGAAATTTAGAATAAAAGTATTATTATTATTTAGAAATTAGAAAAGAATTATGTTTTCGGCATAATCATCTAATATTTATTTTTCTTTTAAGTCATTAAGATCATAATTATTTTCACAGCGCAAAACTAATAAATGCATACATTTTTATGGTTGAATTACAGGTTTGCGTGACTTAATGAGCCGTGTCTTCTGCTTTGTAGAAGATTTGAAGGTTAATTTATAGATCCAAACATGCAGCAGTAATATGGTTTCACTTCTCAGTTAACATGTGGATCGGAACGAGTTTCACTTGTCTGAGGAGCAAAACGCCTCTCTGTGTCTCTTATCTCCCACACATGCAAATGTTCTTATCTCAACATACCATACCATACCAACTTTATTTATAAAGCACTTCATACACCATAAGGACCGAAGTGCTGTAACAACAATCCCAAAATACAACACAATACAGTATAGACAAGAGAAAGAAAACAAATTACTTATGGATTCACAGACAGAAAAAGGAAGAAGAAAAACATCTCAGATTGTGTCAAATGCCAAGGAGAAGAGATAAGTCCTTAGCAGCGACTTAAAAGCAGCAGGTGAGGAGGCCCGTCTTATTTCCAAAGGAAGGTCATTCCATAGCTTGGGAGCTGCCACAACATGACAAAAATATTCACACTTTGAATGTTTCTCAGGTTACAAACACAAACATCCCAGTATGTTTAAAATAATAACTGATTATATAATGCAAAAACTGTGGCATGTGTTTGTATTCAGTTCCATTTTACTCCCACAGCCACAATATAGATGAGCTACTTTTTTAAGATTGTAGAGGAAGGGTGTTCAAAGTGGGGCTTGAGGGCCATTTAAGGGCCCTTTGACTGACTTCTTCTTCTTCTTCTTGTGGTCCTCAATTTAGGAATGAATTAGGACAAAATTATGCCTTTAAATTAAAATCTGCTTAGAAAAATGTTCGATGAAACACAAAGTGATCATCTTTTCCAAGTTTTCTGCTTTTTTTCTGTTGTCATGGTAACTGGGACCACATCTGCTCCTTTACTTTTATACTCTAAAGTACATTACATCTGCTTTTAATTACCGTATTAAAACTTGGTTAAATATATAAAGCGTTTTCAAAAGAAGACTTCTGACGAAATATTTTTTTCAGTTGAGCCCAAAATGAAAAGCAAAACATGCAAAAAGTATTTGAAGTTTTGAATCTAGACTCTTGTTCCTATAAAAAAAAATCATATGTTTAATTAAAATAGTTATGCTTAGTTGAGCAGATAAAAAAAAATCACAACATTTTTGGTAATCTTTAGTTTTTAAAACGTGTATTTTCACAAACAGACAAAGTTTCAGGCTTCAGATTTGCAAAGCTCATAGACGTGTAAACAAAGTATTGACTCATAAAAATGCACACCACACTTTTAAGATCTTTTTTTTCTGTAAAGCAGAAAAAACAGGCATCCTTTCCTGTAAATTACAATTACAATCCTTTATTATTTGTGTTTTCAGTGTGAGAATATTGTGAAAAAACTCAAGGATTTAGTTGATTTTTGCAAGGGACTCAACATCTGTCATGATAATCTGGAGATGCAATAAAAACTTTTAAAACTTGGATTGCAGCACACAGTTTGGTTTAATTGCATTATTTTAGATCTATGAATTTAACTGATTTTATTTCATCTGAAAGGAGCAAATTGCAAAACTAAAAGCTATATTAACCCATTAACTGGTGATACCAAAAAGGTATACCCAAATTAAATCAGCTGCTGTTCTTGAACAATTTGGAGTACATGCAAAAGCTTGGTCGCTTTATGAAGATGACAAGCTAAATTTTCTATTTTTTCAGTCAAAAATACTTTAACTGTAAGTAGTTTGTAGCTGTTACATTTGTAACACAAAAGAAATTGAAAAATTTTGCTTCACCCAGATTTTTCATTTTTATTTCTTGTAAATGCACATTGAGTGTTGAATGTATGGACTGGAAAATACAATGAATCTGTATTCATTGTATACAGATCTGATCAAGATAGCACAAAAAGAAATGTCATTTTGGACATGTTTATTTTTGAGGATGTCCAGATGTTGTCCAAGTGGTGCCATTTGGAGTCTCTATTTGGAGTCTCCAAATGGCACCACTTGGACAACACCTGATATACAAACTTCAAATGACTGTAACTCCTCAGTGCTTCAACATACAATGATCAATGAGGCTCTAATGAAAGATAATGACCAGAGGAATCGTCTGGTAGACACATTATTACTGATAGTGGAAATTCCTTGTAATTCTAAAAATAAAATAGCATATCTGTCAACTTTTGGATTTGAGGATACGGGAAACTTTTAGCAGGTTGCTGCCACTGTCAGAGCAGGGGAGGGACGGACGGAGAGGTGGATAGTGTACAGTCAGACCTCCTCCCCCCCTTGCGATACGCTACGCTGAAGAAATGCATCCAGTTTTGGCACTTTCTGACAACGTGACTCCGTTGGTGAGAAAAAGTCCTGTAAACACCGTTACGCATGAGGGCGCACAGAGCCTGACTTTGACACAACATAGACGCACACATTACATGTTGTTATGCATGCAGCTGGTGGATTCATGTCAAAACAAACTCCAAAATGTTTTATATCCTTATGACCGGACACGTATTGGCTTTAGATTTAGTCTCAGAGTTGACCAGTCAGAAATATTCCAGAAAGAATACAGGCATGTCAAAATGAGCTCTGGATATTATTGGCTCAGGAAAAGCCATTTTATAACATTATTGGTCGAATGTGGTGTCAATAAAAATGGGGGCCTCTAGGTTGCCCAATAAAAGCGTCATATTGGACAGCGGCAGAGGAGAAAAAGGCAGAGAATTCAGACAACCTAGATTTGTCCAATAAATGGGATGCCGCCAGTTAAGGGGTTAATAAACACTTTATTACATATAGCTTTAATTTTTTTAATTTTAATAAATACATCGTTTCAAGCAATGCAGCTATGTTTAAAATGTTGGTGTATTGTTTAGGTGAAAGTTCTTCATGTTTTGTCTGAAAAGTGTTTGTATCGTCACTGCTTAATGATCCGTTCTGTCTTTTATCTCAGACTGTAACCTCGCCGGAGAACCCAAACCACACCGGTCAAAAACCTCCAAACGCTCGGCTGGAGACATGTACAGGTCAGTGTCTGACCTACAAACGCCGCTTTTAGCTGATGCCAAGATAAACTGCTTTTAAAAGAGGCTTAGAGAAACACTCTGGGAATGCGACAGGTTTACATATTTTCACCGCGTTGTTTATGTTCTGCCTTGCAGTAGTTCCACGTTTGAACTTGACTATGACTTTCAAAGAGACTACTATGACAGGTGAGTGAAAACCGTCTGGGGGAAAAAAGCAATCACTGAGTGCCTCAGTCAACACCTAGCATGATTTCTGTTTCGCTTTCTTTTTTTTCTGTATGGTTCCAGAATGTACTCGTACCCGTCTCGCGTCCCCGCGCCGCCGCCACTGTCGCGGGCCGTGATCCCGTCCAAGCGCCCGCGGGTCAGCCTGAGCGGAGGCAGCAGCCGGCGGACCAAGAGCAGCTTCTCGTCTTCATCGAAGAGCAGCCAGAGGACTTCATCGTCCAGAACGAGTCAGTGCATAACTTCAGTTCCTAAAGAACGTTCAGCACTGCAGCTGGAAGACGTTTAAATATACAGAATACATAAAACAATAAGGCGACATGGATCAGAAATATAAAATCTGAAATGTTCCATGAATTTCTGATATTAATCTATGTATTTTTCCAAAATAGAAACCACAAATGACAGCGAATATACTCAAAAAGTGACATTTATTTGATTAAAAATAAAATCCTGATTGATTTTTTTTTTTTTTGTCAAACCATTTCTGTTTCTAATCTTTTTTATTCTAAAATACAAATTACAAATAGCAGAAAATATTCTCTAATAGTGAATTTTACTTGATTAAAAATTAAATCTTGATTATTATTTTTTTTCATACCATTTCTGATTTCAATCTATTTTTTTCTGAAATAGAAATAAGAAGTGACAGAAAATATTCTTGAAAAGTGACTTTTACTTCAGTCATCCCTTATGTTAGTTGTTAACAGAGTACAGATCGGCCTGTCGCAATAAGCAATAGATAAATTAATGCATGATCATTTAAAACAAACACAATAACTGCATTTTCATGTTTGATTGTTGTTTTCGTCTGTCTTTGTACCAAAGACTGAATTCAGATCAACTCTTTGGCAAATATTACGGCCAGTCTAAGACTTTAAAAAAAAAAATTTCAATTCCAAATGAAGTTTAAATAGAGACTAAAGCGTTAAAATTACCAGAATATTAGGAGAATAACATAGTAATTCTGAGAACTTCTATATGAAAGCAAAAAAATTTAAATGTGAAATATTGAGTTAAGTTATGCTCTATTGGTACTCAAGTTAGAGCAGTGATTATTAATAATAAAATTACTGAAGTAAAGTAAATGTAACTAGTACCAACCAACTCTGGCTACAAATGATCAAGGGAATAATTAAGCAATAATAAAGTCATATTGTTGCATTTTAAGCAACAGAATGCTTCTTGTGTTAAAAATTAATTGGTTTTTCATCTTTTAATGTTTTTAATATTATGTAAAAAGGCCTCAGTGGTTAAATAAAAAGCCTGCAGAATGTGCTGCTTTTTTATCCTATAAATAGTCAGAATAATTGATATAATATTAGTTTCTGGTTCAGACTGTAAAACAGAGGCTAATCTTTTGTTTCCGTGCAGTGAGGGTGGACGAGCTGCAGACCATCAAGCGTGAACTGTCGCAGATTAAAAGCAAAGTGGACGACCTGCTGGAAAGCCTGGAGCGAATGGAGAAGGACCACAGCAAGAAGTCTGGTACGACGGCGACAGTTTCCTGCAGAATACAGCCGTTAAGCTGATCTGATGCTGCAGGTTTTTAGTAAATTCACATTTTTGATGTTTGTTTTGTAGCAAAGAGCATAAAACCAGAGCCGGGCGAGGTGACCTCACCACCGCACTCCAGCAGCAAGAAGAACGACGGCATAAAGAGAGAGAGGGAGAGCCAGGACATGAACAACTCGGATGAGGAGGAAGAGGACGACGACGAGGAGGAAGAGGAGGGAGATCTCCTGGAGGAGGAAGAGGTGAGAGCGGTTACCAAGCCCTCCAGGGTGCTGTGGCCTAAAGTGACTGATTTTACTTAAACTTTTTCAAAAAGTTGTTACTTTTGTTCACGCATTGTTTTTGTCATGACTTTTGTATTTATAAAAACTAATGTAATACTACCGCATATATAAACTTCTGAATTTGAAAAATATCAACACTATTATTCTGGCGTTTAGCAGTTTTGTTTTTATTCTGAGTGCTAAAACAGGAAAAGTTTGGTCTGATTTTACTTTAGTTGTATGTATGTTATGATTTTTATCTTTTTAGTAGTTTTAACGTTGCAGTTTTGCTCACAAATCTGTCAGGTCAAGAGTCAGGAGAGGGAGGAAGAGGAAGAGGAAGAGGAGGAAGGCGAACACGTGGAAGGAGACGAAGATGACGGCGACAGCGTGAACGGCGACGACGACTCGTAGGCGGAGACTCGGCGCGGCTTCCAGAAGGAGCTCCGACTCCTGTTTTAACACTCAACGTTGTAGATAGAAACAGAAGTGTGCACGAAAACACAAGCATGGTGCGCACACCTTACTGTCATGTTGTCCCTGAAGATTTCCTTTTAGTTTTCGTTTAGTTGTCCAGTATTACTGTAACAGGAATATCTAGCTGTAGGTTTGTGTTTTGTTTTTTCTTCTTCTCGTCTTCTCGTGTGGAGACGGGAACATGGACTAATAATGTTCTCAGAGACAGCAGCTCGACGGACATCTCTTAAAGCGAGGACGGGAACTCAGATACAGATTAGTTTTTAGCTTCTGCGTGTTTTTCTTCTTCCTTAGTGAGTTTATTTGACCTTGTGTGTATGTTCATGTCAGTTTTTTATATATATATAAATATATAAACACACTTTTTAGTTTAACTGTAAAGAAATAAATTGCAATAAAACATTAAAATAAAATCTGAGCCTTTATTTTGCCCAAAAATCTGTTTTAATTACTGCTGGAATTAGGGAAACAATCGACTTGCAATTAAAAGTCGATTAATAGTTTGTTTTGATTAAAATTATTTTCAATCGATTAATAAGGTCCATTTAGACCGCCTTTCGGTGTTGTTTGACCGTCATCCAGGAGGGGGCGCTGCTGATCATGCTTCAGCCAAACCAGTAGGCAAAACAAATACTTGGGCTGTTTCGAAATATAAACACTACCAGGTCATGACTCCGTCCATTTCAGTTTTCTTTATAAACAAACGTTTTAGTTTAACTGTACAGAAATTAATTTCAATAAAACACAAGTAAATCTTAGCCTACGTGTGTTTTTCTTTGCTTTAAATTGTTCTTAGTGGTTAAGCGTAACTTTGTAAAACTAGCATTAGGAATGCAAACAATTATTAGACCTATTGATTAATGGGTTGTTAAATTAAAATGAGTTAAAATAGATTAACTAATGTCCGCTTTGACTCATAAGTTAATTAGTTTCAGTGTTGCTTGGCCGCAATCCAGCAGAGGGCGCTGCTTGTCATCCTTCAGCCAGCCAGAAGAGAAACAAAATGGCGGAGGGCGAAAGAGAGAAGGTTCGAACAGAAACGGATGGATTCTGCTTAGAAATATAAGCTCCTTAAAAATCTGTCAAGGTCAGTTTATATGTATATATAAACATACTTTTTAGCTCAACTGTTTAGAAATAGGTTGCTATGAAATTGCTGAAGGTGGAGGGCGCCGCTTGTCATCCGTTGATACAGATACAGAAACAAAGATGGCGGAGGACACAACTATTAGCGGGTAAGAAACGATCCAAATAGATACATAGATAGATAAAACTTTATTGTCATTGTCACAAACACAACGAAATTTGAGAAATGCCATCAGTCGGTTCAAAAAAAGATAACTGTGGCAACCGGTGTGGAGTAAAATGCGTGTTATGTGGTTCTGTTTAAAGTGTAAACACTCCACAAGCTCCTTAAGGAGTCCATGACACGATAAAACCAAGAAATTAGAAAGATAAACTGTTCTTTTTGTTTACAGAGAAGCTTTTGATAGTATATTTTAATAGTAGCCTATAGTGTCTCAGTTTTCTTCTGTAGTGAAAATGTTCCCTAATTTCCAGCTTTTACTGTCATTCACTTTTTATCTTCTTGTGAAGGTAAACATGCTAAAGACATGCTAAGGTCTCACGGCATAAAAGGGTGATTCTCTGAATTTGGTACATTTTGAGGTCTCCGGTTACTAAAAATATACCACAGAAAATTGTGTTTTTGATCACTTCATCTATTGAAGGACTCTTCAAACCAACAAGAAAATATGTCTCCCCACCTTATGCATAAAATCCCAAACATTGTTACAAATTTCTTTGTTACTTAGGTTGCTTTAAATTCAACCCCATAACGGGACAATTTGGAGTATAACTCTATAACATAGTTAAACTAATTCTTCCAGTTCCTTTGAGATCATCTGTCGCTTGATTAAAATAAATAATTGTAAGTATATTTTGATTGTAAATCATAATAATTAAACTAATAAGTAGAATATGGCAACTTGATGTAAAAGCGCTTTTCATAGATCATGAAAATACACTTTAAAATAAACATTAAATCAGGCTTTTTTATATTTTTGACTCATTCTTTAAACATTGCATACAGACCAACAAATATTAGTCTAATATTTGCTGTTATTATAAAAAAAAATCATAACAATGTAATGTATTGAGTAACGGGGTTGAACCCAGTGTAAAAGTTGACCAGACTGTAACGGCGTTGAACACTCTGGCTGGCTTAAGAACAGTCCAACGTTCAACAAATATATTTGCATGTTATATTACCAAGACACATGGATATTTCCATTTCTTGATTTTCTAAAAAAAAAAAAAACATTTTTGCATTATATGAAAATCTTTGAGATAAACCTGTGAGACACAAAATGCACCAAATTCAGAGAATGACCCAAAACAGGTTGGACATGTTGATGGAACTTAACAAATGCTGAAGTACTGAAACCTGTTACAAAAGAAAACAACATTCCCCACACTTCCTGATGTACCTGTTAGAGTTCCAGTAAAGGATTACAATGACTCTATTGTTTATGTAAGTACTTATAAAGTGGAGGGAGGTGTAGAGAGCAGAAACAGTTTCGAAACACATCAATCAAAAGGTATCATTCAACATTTTTAAAACTTGCCTTATTTTTCTCATTTGTGTTTTGTCACCTACTAAGCTAAGTTACAGGTCCAGTATGACAAAAATACAATTAAACATTTATTTTAGCTTTTATAACCAAGATAGATTGGTTGTATTAAGCCCTGAAACAAATAACACATTGTTTGGTAGAATAGTCCAGAAACTATTGTTGCACAATGTCCTCTGTTGTAATCAGTGGTGCAGACGCCTGAAAACAGTCCAACAGTATGATATTTTTAAAAGGAAAATAAGGCATCGAGTTTGGTTTAGAAGGTTAGACTCAGATGATAAATGTCACAAACTAGAAAAAACATCTTACTGTCTCATAAATGTATTGTCTTTTGCAAAGATATGCTTTATAACCAATTACTATTTGAGTGTTTGAGATGTCAACACTCCCAAAACGTGTTAAAATTGTGTTATAAACCAAACTTTTGTCTACTGTAATTGCTGTTAGTGTATATTAAAAACCTATAATGTTTAAAATCTTAAATAATTTTTAACAAGTCTCAAGTTTGAGACATATTAATCACATTTATTGCAGTCAATTTTTATACAAAACAAGAATAAAGTAGAAAGTAGCAGCAAACCAAATTCTAAGTTTGATTGAACAATTTTTTAACCAATTATCTACTAAACAATCTGCACGCAGCTTCAGTTATTTAGAAACTAGTGATTGACTCAGACATGAATGTTCAGAGCCACATAAAGACGGTTACAAAATCAGCCTTTTATCACCTGGAGAACATTTAAAGGGTTAAAAGACTAACATCTACAATGCAAGGTATAGAGAAATTCACCCATGCTTTTATCTTTATTGCACTGGTTAGTTTATAAATCACTCAGGGGCTTAGCACTAAAATACATTAATGTTCTGTTGTTGTTGTTGTATGAAACTTTCAGACGGCTCAGGTTTTCTGGTTCTACTCTACTCTGCATCCCCAGAGCCAAACATGGAGAACTTAGCATTGAGTTTTTATGCTCCTCTGATCTGGAACGATAACTTAATAATAATTAGTTTTATTAATAAAAGCTGAAACATCATAAAGTGTCCTCTGGATTATAACTATGCATTACTTATTTTTATTTTGCTACTGTGATGTAATATTTTTGTATTTATCATGTAAAGCACTTTGAATGGCTTTGTTGCTGAAATGTTTTATACAAATTAACTTGACTAAAATGAACAACTGGGGCACCGCAGGGCTCCGTGTTCGAGCACCTGACATACTAATGAATAAAAGTCAGAGATAAACAGGTAAAACGTTAATCCATGTTTTTGGTGATGATAAAACATAACTTTGCACTTATTTAGATAAATGCACAAAAATACTCAAATTTAATATGTTTATTGTCAAAAAATAGTTTATAAAGAAAAACCGTGATGTGGTTATCAACATTTTCTCCTGATTTTTCAATTGTTCTTTGCTAAATGTCTCATACTTTCACATTAAGTTTCTTACATATCTCGAAGCAAAGCAAAGTGCTCATAAAAATGTGCTTTGTCATTCTACCAGGGTTCAACCATCTTTCATATCTTCTCACATACAGACAAAAGGCATCAACTTGTGCCAAGTGGCTTGTTTTCTTTAGCCGTACCGTAACATCTGGAACTTTTGACGATAAGGTCCAGAATGTTGGTCGACCGCCAACGAGATTGAAATCTTGCTTTCAGTTTAGTAGT
Organism: Brachyrhaphis roseni; assembly: GCA_903066815.1. Classification (NCBI taxonomy): domain Eukaryota; kingdom Metazoa; phylum Chordata; class Actinopteri; order Cyprinodontiformes; family Poeciliidae; genus Brachyrhaphis; species Brachyrhaphis roseni. Next base: position 8,302 of record CAEFZY010053793.1, on the reverse strand, counting down.
TTTTCTGGTGTAGTGAGTTCTTGTGGTTTTAACTGACAGAAGACTTTATCTACTTAATGAAAACAAGGCGATCCTGAGCTGGGATGGGCTCCCATTAAGATGACAGATTTAATAAACAGACGAGACCTGCTCACATTTCATTTCACACAGTAATAAAAGCACTTAAAGATAGTAATTGTATCAATAGATATGTTTACATTATTAAAAATATATATACCTTAGATCATCAAAACATTTGCAGAGCCTGAGCTGTTAGTTTGTTCATCTTCGTAAGTGTTTAGAACAAACAGTGCAAAATATAATGTATACATCTCTGAATTAGTTTTGTAAAAACACTTCATAAACAGCATGACACTCGGATTTGCTGCGTTTTAAAGCAGCACCCTTCACTGTGTCTTTGTGGGGTTATAACAGCTTCTTCATCTCTGGGTTTGATCAGGCGAACGTCAGGATGGACAGTGTGAGGAAGCTGACCAGAGGCAGCGCAGCTGGAGGAGAAAAACAGAAAGACGTGTTAATTAGAGAAGGTAATGTGAAATTACAAAGAACGGCACAAAATTTAAGTAACTGAAGATTGAAAACTGTATAAACGAGAAATTTTATGTCAGTTTCGAACTCTGTTTATGGTGAAATGTGGATTTATCTGCTCTTCTCTGATGACTTTTTAAAATCTGAATAAGAAACAGTTTTCTTTTGGTTGAGCAGAAATTTTAGTAGTTTAAAGGAAAAAATTAAAAAGTTTAGAATTTATGTATTAGAAATTAAGGCCTTAAAATGTATGAAATTCATTAAGGAACGCGTAAGTTGGTCTTTAATACAAAAATCACAGTTGTGTTATGTTAGGACTAATCTTGTGTCGTGGGAATTTTCTATCAGGAAAAGGTTTGACATCTTCATTGTGTGACTCAAGGCGGATAAAGCTACCGCTAACTAGCTGCTAATACTTGCTAACTTGCTGGCTTTTTTGGGTCTGTTGTTGCTAAGCTGCTGCCAAGAGCTACAAAAAGAACCTTTTTTACATTTCTGTCATGATATAGGTCTTAAATTCATAATGACCTTAAAATGTCTTAAATTTGAGATGGTGGAACCTGCATAAAGCCTGGTCCCTGGGAAGAGTATTCATATGTATTATTTGGAACATATCAAAGATAAGATTAAATCTTTAGATGTTGGGTAACTACACAAAATTATTATTTTGAATGTAGGAATAGGTAGATCTAAATATTCATTAGCTCTGTGTGTAGTTTACCATTAGAGTAGAAAGGACGGTTGGCCCCTGATGGTGCTGTTGTGTTTGTGCTTGTCGAGTTCAGGAAGCTGGAAAGATCTATAGCACTACTGGTTGTAGCAATGCGGAAGGCTCCAAGTCCATCTGAAAAGAAAATAATTGTTTTTAATTCATGCTTCAAATGTGCAAATTTCTATCATTTACTAAACTGGAAACAGCTAAACACGTAAAAAAAATGTGTACACATATATGTTTGTGCTCTTACTTCCATCTAGTGATCCAGATCCGATGACCATACTATAGGTGGTATCGGCGGACCTGAGGAGTCCAGCGTCAGTGGTGGCATTCAGACCAGCGACGTTAAACGTACACTTGATGTTGCTACCATTGACGGTGTTTTGAACTCCTGTCATAGCCTGAAAATGTGAAGTCAGAGTCATGAATGCTATTCCATAAAGATCTAGTAGATAAATTTTAAGTTAATAAATTCAGATCACATAATATTTTGTGAGTTGTGAATACTCTTACTTTTCTTTTTACCATAAAAAATTTTATCCAAGTAATTTTCCTGGTGTAGGAACAATGCAATGTTAAAAAGTTAAGTCTTACCTTTGCTTGAGTACTGTTTGTAGTTCCATTGTTGATGTCATAAATCGTTGACATGTTGAAGAAAGACCCGTTGTTTTGACCACAGACAAAAAGCATGATTTTTGCCTGTGGAGAGAAGCAATGCAACATTTCAGTCAGAAATTATGAATATTGTACAAAGTTATGACTTTGTTTAATTTGTTTTCAGTTTAACTTACTGTACACCATCATTCGTCATAATATTTACGTCACCAAATTTTATTAAGCCGACCTAAATTACGTTAAGCTAAATGCACCATAAATAAATCAAGCTAAAGTAAGCTTAGCTTAGATCAATTTTGATGTTAGTTAAGACAATTTGGTTAACTTTGATGAGGAATCTTACCGCTCAGTTTCAAAATCAATGTCATAAAGCTAAGCTAAACTAAAACCTGCTAAACTAAGCAGTGTCATTTAGCTAAATGTTGTGACAGCTAGCAAGTATTATAAAAATGATAAGAATCATTTTAAAATGTAAAGTTACAGTTTTAACCAAAAAGTCAAACATCTTGTAGCTGTTTGTTTTTTTAAATAATAATTTTAATAAATATAGTTGGATTAAAAGGTTGTGACAAAATTTTTTAAATCTTTGAAGTAAAATTTTTTTTGACATATTTGTTAACAAGAATATATCAACAATAATAAAATATTGGTACTATATTGTGTTATATCGACAAATCCTAAAGATTTTTAGTGGAGAGTTTTGAAAAAATCTGCCATATACTTTATGTATTCTACCTTCACACATAAGCAAACATAAATCAGAGTAAGTTTTTCTTTTACTGAATGGATTATTTACATAATATGCTACATGTAAAGCCCATAAATACCAAGTACAAAATAAAGAATTATGCTAATAGAAACAGGATGTTGCAGAAAAGTTTATTGTAATATTTGCAACCATTAAAATTTAGGCATCATTTAACACTTCTCATATATTATGCATATTGTTCAGCTAACTACCAATATTTTGTATCTCCATGTTTTTTCCCCCAAAACATTTATTCGGAAGTACTTTTGAAAATCTAATAATAATTACCGCAAATTGGGTGTTGGTGAGACCTACGGCGATGTACCCGGAAGAGTTCCCACTGAGTTCAAAGGCCAGGTTGACGCCATTTTGGGCGTTCGACGCTGTGGGGTGAGCAGATCCAAAAAGACAAGTGGTGGCGTTGTCTGCGGGGTCGCAGTTTAGAGGATCCTGCACGCACAGTTTGGTTGTGCCACATCCTGTTTTAGAAATAGCAACCTATGGAGACAAAAACAAACCCAATAAGTCAATAAACAGTCAACAGATTCTTAAACTTCTTTGTTCTGGTGGAGCTTTAAAGATTAAATCAGATTCTGTTTCTGGTTTCTTGCTCAGCCACTAAAACTTCTCAGTGTTAAAGCTAATGGATAACTTTCTTCAGTCGTCTTAAGCTTCAAGTAAACAATCGGTTACAGTTTAACAAAACCAAACCAAAAGATTTTGAGCTTTTGTTTGTTTCCCCATCATCAGTCAAGTCTTTCTATTTGTCCTCTGAGTTTTTAAAGGTTATTCAAACAGCAATGCTTTAAAAATTTCCACCAAATCTAAGTAAATTTGTGTTAGTAAGTTGGATTTTAGACATTTTTGTAAGTTCAGCACTGCAAAAACACAAAATGTTACCAAATATTGTTTACTTAGTTTCCAGTGCAAATATCTTGCAAATATCACTTGAGATAAGACGAGTAACTTTTCAGCGAGAAATAAGAGATTGTTTTAAGTTAATAACTCCTTAATATTTATGAATAAAACACTCGTTCCACTGGCAGATAAATTAATTTATAACAAAACATTGTTCCCATATCATTAGTGAAATAATCTACAAATCAAACTTGAACTTTTTCATCAATATTAAAGAATTATTTACTTAAATCAATATCTTATCTTGCTGAAAGGTTTTCTGTAAGTTCATTTTGTCCTTTTTAAAATGTATGAAGAGATCTGAACTAGAAACTAGACCAAAAATTAGATTAGATAAGATTTTGTGTTTTTGCAGTGAGATCTTTTTATCTTGTAAGTACATTAAAATTGTTGGTTATAAACTAGGTTAAAGTATTAACAGTACAATAATAATAATAAATACTAACCTGTGACAGGACGGGCTGGAAACTGAGAGCCAGGAAAACCATCAGTGTGGCGAAAACCTGCATCATCTTATGTTCCATTTCTGCCTGGAAAATATAAATATTTACATAAATCATGTTAAAAATTTGTTTAGAGGATTTTTATTTAACAAAAAACATTAAAATGGAAAATGTAATTTTACAATATTTCTTAACTTTGTATGCACAATTGAAATTTAATCAGATAGAAGATACATATAATTAAAAAAAGATGAGATTTATGATTATTCTGTTCTTTTTCACATAAATACAACAGAAAAACATAAATAAATTTTATTTGAAGAGGTTTATAAAATTACTTTAACTAAATTTATGTCTTCTGGTTTACTAAAAATGATCAGATTTACAGTTTTAATGTTTAAATTAGTAGAAAAACCCAAACCGGTTCTTGTAAAGAAACATAAAGTAAAGTCTTGACTTACTGGATGTGAAGGTTGGTTCAGGGAGGAGTTGTTGGCAGCTGGTGCTCTGGGGTTCTGTTCAGTGGGGGAAGCTGATGGAGCTTTTCTACATCCACCTGGAAAGGGGCGGGGCTTAACAGGAACACCTGTCTGGGTACCAGGATGTCACAGGTGTACTTTTGTTTTGTCCTTCTGTCAGTGGAAAAAAAGGTTTCTGTGGAACGAGTTTGACCACTGTGGAGATTTTTGAGATTCATTGCAGTCAGATGAGGCGTTCAGCTTTAGATCGTACAATGAATAGATTTTTTTAGTGTGATGTTACAGAATCTTAACTGGATTTATGTCTGGATTTAACTAGGACACTTCTAAACCTTCATTTTGCTGTTTGTTCCTTCAACAAAGCAAAAACACAAAATATTTCCAAGTATTTTTGGTTTAGTTTATAGTCCAAATATCTTAGTACACTTGAAATAAGACAAAAATCACTTTCAAGAAACTTTTCAGAAAGAAATATTAAATTCTTTCAAGTAAATAATTCCTTGAAATTGATTTTAAAAAAAAATTTTTTTCCATGTTATAAGTGAAATAATCTGTAAGTGGAAGTAGAACTTCTTTTATTATCAATATCAAGGAGTTATTTAGTTAAAACAAGCTCATATGTCTCTGAAAAGTTATTTCAAGTGTGCTAATTTATCTGCACTAGAAACTAGACCAAAATAACTTGGTAAGTTTTTGTGTTTTTGCAGTGTAGTGTCAGTTTGAAATGCTTTGTTAATTTTACCAAACTTTTTGTAACATGGACCAAAATCATCAAGTCAAAATCACTGGGGGGGTCGAGAAAATAAACTGAAAAAACAAACTAAAAATGTTGGAAACGGATGTTATTTATTGTAAAACCAAAACTTAAAAAGAAGTTTGCCCATTTGTTGTATTGAAAGAAAATAATCTAGTTTTCAAATTCTTTTAGTTTCAGTTGAACAAATTTATTCTCAATTGTAAACCGTATTTCGGTCATTTTCTTTTTGAAATGCATGTTGTATTAATCCAAGTCAATTGACTATTCCATTCCTACAAAAAAAAGTTTTCCATTGTAAGAAAATTATATTGGTAATATTTTCTACCTGATTAAGCGTTTAATAAACAGGTTTGTATCACTCTTGAACTGCAGATGTGGGCCCAAAAAAATCAGTCCAGGAGCCACAATTGGCCCCCGAGCCACACGTTGGACTCCCCTGCTCCAGATGAAACAAGAAGTATGTTGTATTGCATCAGAAAAATGGAAATTGTTCAAAATAGCAAACAGAAGATCTCAAGAAACCCAGGAATTGGTATCAGCCTGGAGAACCCGGATTGGAGCTTTTATTTTATGGAGTAAACTTTTTATTACCCGCGATTTTAACCTTTGGGCCAAAAAATATAATTTCTAAAAGCTAAAATCACCAAAATGGTGTTGGGATTTATTTTTCACCTGCTCAACAACAAACTAACAAATAATCTGAATTTTTTATTGTACTTTTTTGCAGCAATGGAAATATAGATCCAAAACTTTTAATGTTTTTTAGACGACTAGCTTGTTAAATCAAAGGCATCCAGTTTGCTTTTGCTTTTTATTTCGGGCTCCATTGAAAAAAACTGAACAAAATATTTCGTCTTTTGTCAGCAATAAAAACAGAATCTAGGTCATTCATCATTTGGAAACACTTACTACATTTAGCCAAGTTTAAGTTTAGTAATTAAAAGCACATTTTGCTGTACTTCAGAGTCCTAGTTACCATGACAACAGGAGGACTCCAGAAAGCTTGGAAAAGATGAACACTTTGTGATTCTACTTATAAAATCTATGTTTTATAAGTAGATTTTAAAAGTCATAGTTTTGTACTAATTTAATTTAATTTATTCTTGAATTGTGGCCACAAAAAGTCAGTCCAGTGGCCGCAAAATGGCCCACGCGCCCCTCTGTGAACAACCTGGCAGTAAAGTCTTTTAAAAACACGTTATTACAGACCCATTCAATAAATTAGAATATTACTGAAAAAAACCCCACTTATGGTAGAACCTTCATCACCAAGTAAAAACAGATAAAATAGATTAATTAATTGGGCACAGATATTTTCAAACCTTCGTTTCTGCCAATTATGTTGATTTTCCACTAACAGCTAAAGAAAACAAGACATTTTAAATTAGAATATAAAGTCAAACCAATAGCAAAATCTTGTTTTAAAAACAGAATTAATTCAAAAGTCATATTTTTGTCCTAAATTATCTCTTGTATTATGATCGGAGGGCCACAAAAAATCCGTCTAATGACCGCAAAAAGGCCCACGCTCCCCACTTTGAACATCTTTGCTGTAAAATCTTGATACCTCCTCAGAGGTTAATCTAAAAGTCACAGTTTTACAGAATGTAAATGTGAGCTAATACCTACTAATGTGAAGAGTTAAAGCAGTATTTACACAGGTGAATCAAACATAAAATAGTTTCTTTACAGCGGTGTTGAAATGTTTTTCAGGTGACGGGGCCTCATGATAATTAGTTCATAACGTCTGGAATGCGACACTCGAAGCGTTTTTAAGGCTTTGACGTCATCAGGTAAAGAAAACCGGATGGTTTGGTGCCATGATGCCAAACCAGGAGGGGCTGCATTCCTTCCTAGCTACGCTCTGGTTTTACCTTCAATCAGTCACCTTAGTGCTGGGAGTTTTCCAAATGACATCATCTGGATTTACAGCCACCAGCGCTGCAATTAAAACTAAAATATATTTAAACAATTGAATCTATTGTTTTAGAGGTAACCTATTGATTATATTTACAGGAAAATTTGATTCAAGTAGAAGACAATTGCTGTATGTTTCCTGAGATCGGTGTTTAAAACTGGATCATGTTTCTGTTGTTACCAGAAGAACTCAGGAAAAAAAGTCTAGTTTTAAAAAAACGTCTTGTAAATGTTAGCATTACTGCAAAAAGAAAACAAACAATCTATTTTGGTTAATCCCACACAGTCAGCATCTTAAATGTTTCACATGTTTTCTTCTTCGTTTTTCTGGTAAGGAAGAAAACCAACGATTATGTGGAGCTGGAAACCTGATCGACTGGATCCACAAGATGTTTTGATTTACGGAAACTTCTCGTAAAATTGCCCAACATGAATTTCCTTGTTTTTTAGATCCAGGTTTTTATGACAAAAATAATTCGTGTTTATTCGGTGTAGGGGAAGAAGGCGTTGAAAACTAATAATAAGATAAGATCATTTTAGAGTTAACCTTCAAATGGGATTCATTTATTGCATTGCATTTTATTTTATCGTCACTATTTAGATTTTTTTTTTGTATAAATGTGACATAACAGCTTTTTTACTTTGGGATCTGTAAAGTATTTTTGGCTTTGAAAATGTTTTTGGATTCTGCACCTTTAATCAACTCAACTGGAGATAAACAAAAAACATGCATTAAAGTTACCAATGATAAGAGAATTAAAGAAATAATCATTAGCCTTTTTAATACAGTTGGAGATTAACTGAATCAGTTAGTGAGCCTTTTTTTATTCAAACTAATAGAAAGTATAAATTTAAGCTAATGCATTGAAGTAAAGAATATTTAAACAAGACACACATTTGATCCTTAACCCAACAGATCACCTTTGTTTTTTTATTTGTGTCGTGGAAAAAAAACTATTTCCAAGCACTGCTCAGGTAGAATCACTCAATCAGGTTTATTCATGAATTGTGCACAACTCAGAGAGTTCATAGGTCAATCAGTAATGAAGCAGGTCTGGATGCAAAAGCTCGCTAGGCTCTCAAGCTCTGCCAGGCAGAGACTACACACGAGTTTTATACCAAGGATAAAGAATTCAAAACATCAGGGTGAGATAGTCTGGTTCTGATGCAGCTGTAGAAAAC
>CAEFZY010053791.1:0-32861 GCA_903066815.1 Brachyrhaphis roseni | reverse complement strand
TCCCCAGAGGACAATGTGACAAAAAAGGCCAGAACAGACGAGATGTGCAACCCTTTAAAAACCTGATACAGCAACAACAAATAAAGCCAGCAGCCGAGGAGAACAGAGGGCTGGAAGAGTTTCCAAATATTAACTCCTCCGAAGACGAAACGCATTTCAAATTTCACACTTTGCTGTCTGACAACCTTAATGGAAAACTTTACAACCCGCTTGCCTCCGTCCGTCTCCTCCGTCCTGACGACGTTGTAATAACATGCTCACTTGAGCCGGCAAGTTTCACACTTTCATTTTCACGCGGAGGGGGAAAAAAAAAAAAAAAAAAAAAAAAAAAGCTCTCTGGAGGAACACGGTACGGGGAGAGAAAAGGGGAGAGGCTGGGCGCATGAGTGATTCTACAGCACCTAAAGAGACAGGAAATTAAAAAGCAAGGAGGACTGATGGCACACGTGAGGAAGTGCAGCAAACTGATCTGAGTGTTGCCAATGTTGGGACTAAAGAAAAGAAAGATGACGGAAAACATTCGGCAGTCAACGGAGGAAGCACTTGAAGAAAAAATAAAATTACAAATATTTTACCATCTTACACATCTGGTTCAAATCCCATCTTGTGAACAGAATCTTACCTTGTTATTGGAAAACATTCGTGCTTCCTCACGGGGCCACATACCCGACTAATATGAAAGATTGCTGCGAAGCAAACGGCCTAATCCAATCGATTGTCCAATCAGGCTATCTGCTCGTTAGGAGTAGGGAGTGCTTGATTCCATTGAACAAATAACTGTGCAATTTGACATGTCAAAAACAAATCCCCTTAATGGAAACACAGCAAATTTATAATAATAATAATAAAAAAAACTAGCTGTGGTTGGTTTATTTTGCAAAACAGTGGGAGAAAAATCTGGAATATTTTACATTTACACTGAAATCAGTGAAAATACAATATGAACATTTATTCCCTCCAGTCCTCCAAAAAAATATGAAAACAAAAATCATCTGGCTCCTTATTCCTTATTTTTAAACGGGCATCTATAATGGCGTTGCCTTCCTTCAACCTTCTCCGGTCTCACGCTGATGCCAATTTTCACATTGAGCTGCTAAAAATCAGCACAGAGAGAGAAAAAAAATACAACATCTTCTGAGATGGTGTGCCTGAATCCGAGGATGGGCTTTAAATGATGCGGGCAGCAGCGGTTTGGGTGAAAAACAGGATGTAATTTCAGCTGTGATCAGCAGTCAGGAGTGTTTGAAAAATGATTCACCTATAACGCTTAAAAAACCCCGGTGACCAGAGGCAGCTAATATTAAAATTTCCTCATCTCCTTTTAATAAAATCCAATCTGACAGGGTCCATGGAGAGAAGGAAAAAAATGATTTAAACTCCAAAAGCAGCAGACTGCAGAACTCATGACATTGGTCTAATTTGTTGGTGAAGTCGCAGGAGACGAGGCTCTCCACAAGAAAACCTGGCCTGACAACAGTCTGCAATGTTCTAATATCTTTTAGATAGATCTAAAATGGCAATCTATGAAATTTTAGATCTATCTAAAATTAAGTAAAGCCGTAGAGTAAAAACATGAGCAATCCCATGTTTATGTCGGGAAAAAATGTGAACAAAAGACAGTTGTATCCAAGACCAGTTCACTGGAGACATCTGAAAACACTAATGCCTTCAGTTGAGCTAAATGCTGAAATTAACTAAGTAAAACTGTCAGGATATGGTTTTGGCTCCCATGTAAGCAGCTTTTAGCCTTCAGGCTCTGCAACACCAATGTCTGAAGCTGCTGCCCTCTAAAGACCTGGCATGGTGATGTTTCAAAAGCAACAAAAATATTCCCCAACGCCATTTAAAAGGTCTGAAAAGTAACGGTCAGCAAAAAAACAAAAATATGTGTTAAACGATCAAACATTTTTGTCTTACACCAGCATCGATCCAAATGCTCAACAGAAGTCTGTGGCTCTACGCGGTGAGCAGCAGGAATAGCTCCAGTTAGTAAGAACTGTTCTTGATATTGGTCCTGAAGCTGAAAAAGTTTATATTTAAATGTTGCGTTATTTCCAGGGCAGTTTCCAGTTAGTTAAATGTTAAATGGTCCTCAGCCTGGAAAAGTTTGAGAAACACGGCAGAAGAACATCTCTTGAATCAGCTGTAATGGAGAACATAGCAGTCATAGGTAATGTAAAAGCAGGAAGATACAAAAAGGTCGCATTTTGTAGATTTTTGTTTGTAAAATTAGAAACTACCCTGATGACTTCAGTTTCAACCAATGGAGCAATATTTACAGATACGCTTTTCTCACAAGTCCCAACAGCATAAACAGAGCTGCAACGTTTCAACAAGCTAAGAGTAAAAAAACGTGAAGAAAAACGAAATCTTTGGAGAATTATGTCCATCTAAGCAAACATGCAACACAGAACCGAAAGAGAGAAGCATCTCAGTAGGTTGTGAACAAATTTAAGCAGTTGAGTTTGAACCAAATGCCCCAGCAGTCAGTGCTCAGCTCATGTGCTCTTCGATACATCAAACTAGGATGATGAAACTGAAGTGAAATGGTGGCTTCAATGAGTGCAGTTTTACTTTATATGCTCCGTAATGTGCGAGCATTCAGCCCTTTTAATAAAAGTCCTGTCAGGTTTGAATGAGGGGGGAAAAAAAAGGAGTGTGAACATAAATGGCAGCTGAGGAAAACTTAAGTTTTTTATCCCCTCCTTTTTTCAGAAGATGGCTGAAGCCAGCTGAAAATGTAACAAACTCTATGGAAACGATTTGAACTAAAGATGCTTTTATGGTATTTGGCTACCAAACCAGTATCTGCCACGAAGGTTTTAAGAGACACAAGCCAGCCATGCCCTCACTGTTACAGTTCCAACATTTGATTTGAAGAATGTCCGAGGTCTAAATGAAACCCACAACGTTAAAAACACAATGTCTTTTGATTTAAATATTCAATATTTGGACATTTTAGGTTTAATGGACATGTTTATAACCGAATGACATAAAATCAGCTTGTTTCCTTGTCCCCATCTTGTTATATTATAAAAAGCTTCACCTGCCAATTCCGACTTTGGCCAAAGCAGAGTATTGTTTATCGGCAAAGTTGCTAAAAATAGCGACAAAAGTTGCTATGTTGGCAACAGTGGGGTGACTATTGTTAACCGCGCAGGTACAGATATGGCCTGGTGGGCAGGTTTGCCAGTGAGATTTCTGTCATGGCAGAGCAAAATGTGACAGTGGATTTTCTGACCTTTGTAAAGTTAGAAAAGATTGATGAATAAGAACGGTTTGACGTGTATCGGCTGATTATCGAGCTCAAAAAAATGAAATAAACTAAGATTTACAACACAAACTAACCATGTTGAAGGAGTTCACATTTCATTGTGGTAAGGAATTTCCATGAAATACCTTGAAACTCAAATTATTGAATTACATTTATATATTATCTGAAAATGTTGTATTGGCCTTCATTCTCAACTGTTCTGATTTTGATCCCCCTTAGGACCAGCTGGATCATCAAAATTGACATATTTTGACCCCCTATCAAATCAAAAACTTCCCAGTGGCATATAATAGTTATTGGAGCAACAAAATCGCATTTCTATATGGTAGACAATTGGTAAAATAATCAAACAAACCCTTAAAATAATCAATTGTCAAAGTTGGCACAAACTTTCTCCCTGCTGAACAAAGTCTCACAGCGGAGGGAAGCAGTTTATGTTCAAAGGGTATGAAAGGAACCAAACTGCCAGGGTAAGAAATGATGAAATGAACAGGTAGCCATAGAGAAACAAAGTCATGAAATACTAGTCAAAAGTTTCTAGGCCCTATAAGGACCAATGAGTAAAGACAATGGATGGATGGGTGGAAGTTTGGCCAACCAACAATTTCACCAATGGTCATTCTAAATCTGCAGCTGAATATACAGCATCATACCGAAATTAGATGTGTCATTTCTCTAAATATTTCAGTGTGAGATTATGAAGATGAATTCATTTTGCAGCGTTTCACACATCATTAACCGCGGGTGCCAATAAATGTGGAAGATTCCATATCCGCGGTTTTGAAGACACAGACAGACCCGATATGAAGACAGGAAGTTCAAGGCAGCCCAGGCTGAGCCGGTTAAAGGTTAGTTTTGATTGGAAAAAAGTTGTACAAACTTGGCGTTTTTGCACCGCATTTAATTACAGCAGACAGTAATGGAAGTGTTTATGCTCAAAGCACATTAGCTGCGACTCTGCCATGCATCATAGTGAATTCCTAAATGCACTCAGTGTGTTTGGAAGTCATTCAGAGACTTGGCTCTGGCAGCAGCGTGCAGGACAAGTGCAGAATGCACGTTAAAAGCACTTTATGCTTGACTTTAGATTATGCCTTAAATGTTTATTAGGAGAAATATAAAGTGCATTAGCGGTGAACCCACTTAAACGTTGTCACTGTTCTGCAGAGGAAGTGGATAACAGCTTAGTAAATGTTAATGCAAACGGATTCATTCAGCGCTTTAGCGGCAGACTCTCACATAAAACCAGACGCTGTTGCTAACAGTTCTGGGCATCCTGCTCCACAAAAAGCGTACACAGGACTGGACATTCATCTCTGTGTTCACTGTTAACTTTTTGGAGGAAATCTTACATTTCACCCACTTAAAAAGTAACATCCATTTAACCCAGTGAATCTGTGTTGTTTAAAGAAAGGCTAAAGAGAGAAAAGCTACATTGACATTATTACAGTTCTGTTTTTTACTTTTCGGTAGAATGGGGAGTTTTGTTATCAGATTCAATTAAGGTTGGAGATTTCCCCTCAATTGGTTAACATAAACTACCTAAGTGCTACCAGACAGCGCTAACAACACTCTTTGATGTGCAAGTTACTACAAAGAGAAGCTTAGGTGTTTTTAGCATGTATTGCCGCACTTCTGTTACAATTGTAAACAAATCTTTAAAAAAAAAAAACACACAACTTTGTAATATTGTGGTGTTCCCATTATATAAGAACTGCAATTTAAATCGCATGTGAATAAGTTTGTTTACGTGGTAAGTCATTTAAAAAAACATGCCGCATCATCCTCCTCCTACCACTTCCTGTCACCTTCTTTGTCTTTTTCGGCAGTAGCGACATGGAGTTGCTGCTCTTGTGACTCGTGTGATGGGGACAAAAAGTGGTTTCAACGCAGTTTTGCGAAATTCACCGATTTCAAATCAGTCGAAAAACTACATCATCCTAGCGCCAAAACTTACTGGGAAAAGTTTGTCAGAAATCGCTGTGTTTCCATAAAGCAAATTTATTTCCATAATTTCAGTTGGTGTGATTTTAAGGTCAATGGAAACGCAGCTTATGAGACGTTGAAACCTGAAGTCAGAGGAAGCATCAAATGTGTAGCTGCTTTGGCTTCAGTCTCCTTCAGCAAACTCTGTTTTTTTTCTGTTGAAGAGTCCCATGATGTCTGTCAAGGAACATGATGGATCGGGTAATATTGACAGTATTACAGGATTCTTCCTCCTAAGGTACAAATCTTCTTACTCCACAGGGGAAAAAACACTAAGAAGCTGATATTTTTAGCAATGCTAACCGCTAAAATGTCAACTTCATAATCATGTCATCCTTCCTTTAAAAAAATATATCAAACCTTTAAACATGAATTGTGTCATTTATAGTTCTTAAAGAAAAATAGTAAGTAGGTTGAAAATGTTTGTTAAAAAAAAATATTTCCACAAAACATTTGCTCCATCTTTTTCTAATAAAATCCCCCTTCTTCCTTCCACTGCAGCACTAAATTTCTCATCAGTGAGACAAATTTACAAAGTGGCGTGCTGGACATTAGTGTCGTTTTGCCATTAGCGGCGTAAACCGAATGCCTCCGATTGGCGGTTGGACGGGCGGCGGTGAGAAAAGAGCAGTGGAAACCACCGCTCTGTTTTCCCCTGCGGCTGGCCCCGGCAGAACCTGAATGGTGCCGAGAACAAAACGGAGACATTCACATCGCCGCGGTCTCTTAGCAACAGATGTGAGCGCTGTTTTGCAGCAAATAAAAGGAAGCAATGGATCCGGGCATGGAGACTGACAGAATGGCGACCATTAGGGCCGGCTGGAGGTCTGAGGCAGAAAGGAGCCGAATGTGGATGCATGGAGAGACGTTCAACCGACTCTTTGACGGCTCACTGGACACCGGGACGACGAGACGGCTCTGTGTCAGAGAGTCCATTTAAATTAACACCTTCAGGGAGTTTCTTCTGCCTCTAGTTTAAGTTCAAAATTCTGTTTAGCCAGCAGGAAACAGTATTTTGGGATTCAGTGACTGTCAGATGAGAGTTTAAGTGTTTTATTTGACAATAATATAAAGAAGACATGACACTGGCCAGCAACGGTATGCAAGCCTTTCACAATAATCAATTAGTCGAATAATAAATTAAAATGACCTTGACAATTTCCAATCTGGTGATTAATATTTTTTGAACGGCAAGTTTGTTTACAGAGACCTCATAATCCATTTTGTTTATGGTTTTGGTTGTGTGTTGTTTTTGATTTATATTTTGGTTGTTGTGTTTTTATTTTGGATATTAAGTGTTCTACACAACAGTGAACTTTGTTAATCTTAGAGCGAACTCGCATATTCCACTATCAATACATTTCTTGAAATTGGTCTCAACATGACAATATTATTGTTTATCGCAATAATTATTGTGTCCAGCTAATTTTATTAACGTGACAGATTGAAAGATTGAAAGTAAATCATTATAATCTAACTTCAGCTGGTGTTTATTGACAGCTGAATTTATATTGTGTAATCCAAACCTTAGAAGTGAGATAGTTAAACCAAAGTTATTGTCTCAACATCAAGTTTCTACAATCAGAACATTCCAGGCTTAGCAGGGGGTTAAGCTCTGGTTCATATGACGAACCAATGACACCGGTGTATTTCTATACAGAACCCAAACACCCACCCACCAATTTGTGTCCCCACCGCTCTCCCCAAATCAGATTCACACCTCTCCCCCGGTGTGTCAGGGCGTTTAATCAAGAGCTGCTCCTCTCTGTCTCCAAGCAGTCCGGAGGCGGACTTCCAGAGAGTTTAAACAGCATGTAAACAACACTGGACGGTGCATCTCAGGCCTGACTCATTAGCCACAGCCAAAGGTGCCAGACCAGGTGATGGATGACATGTTTGAACTACCTTGGATACTGAACCACAGCTAGCAGACAGAGTTCTCAGTGTCAATGTGAGGAAAGAAAGAAAGAAAAAAGAACTGTTGCATTTCAGGCTTTGTTAGTTCAGGCCGGTGAAGCTGAAACTCGGAAGTCACGAGTTGAAAAGGTGTGATGTGAAGACTAACCTCTTCTTCTACAGCTCCAGTTGGAGATTGTTTGCGGTATGCAGTTGTAACAACGACGCACAAATACCTACTGAAAATTTTTTGCAGAGCGCTGGTACGCACAAATACAACAACAAAGCGGACAGACTCCCAGCGATCACTAAAGTCTGTCATTTAAGAAAAGCCAAGGATTCTTAATGAGCTACAGTGAAGATGGAGAGTGAAAGAATTATCAAGTTGCTTAAGTTTCCAAGAGAGACAATTAGGTGTTTAAAAAGTAGTATTGGCTTAAAACTAGATCTAGCTCAACTACTCATCTGGTGATTTAAAAAAAAAAAAAAAAACATAAACCACAATTTCCTCAGGAATTATTATTATTATAAAAGGCTAAATCTGTGTCCTCATAAATTTGTCCTCAGCACTATATTTTGAGCCGACTCACATAACCCTTCTGTGTTTTTTATGACAATATTTGGTTATTGCCGATGTAATTTTGAGAACAGCCAATACAAACAATAGGGGGAAAATTAATCAAATTTGGTACAATAAGTACACATAGTTACCTTTAACAAACTAGATTGGATCATTTAAATTTTTACCATGGTAAAATACAAGCTGGTCATTCAGTGAGAATATAAAACTGGCCCAAGACTGTTCAAGAAGTTTGAATATCTCCAGACATTTCGCTACACTTCTAAAAATAAATAAATAAATAAATAAAACAGGCAAACTCCTACCCCTCTAATCAAAGCTACAGCAGTACAGCTTTACAAAAACCATCCAGTGCTGTCCGTCATTGAGTAGTTTTTAAATTTAAGAGAAAAGATCTCTCTCTTGCTCAGAGACGGCGAAAATCATCTGCTGTGGCAGCCTGACGGCCCGGCCTGTCCTTCAGCAACAGGAGATTCTCATAATTATGTTCCGAGATCTTCAAATGCCTGCTGTCTGTTTGGAATTAGTCTCCATGGCAACAGACCAGACCGTCTGGCTGTGGCACAGACACGCTGATGAAGTGGTGCGTTATGATAATTGTCACTTGCCAAAACGCTGGACCTGGAAACATGCAGCAGATTTGGAAGGTGGGCCCACAATGAGCCATGTTTTACCTCCCCTGTCCGCCGCCCAGCGGGGGGTCTGTGGTGAGGGTCAACATCAGCTATGACAGTGTGGGACCTGAAGCTACTGATTGATTTTATTTCAGGGTTTCTGCAGGTTTTGCCAACTCAAATTTAAGACTATTAAAGACCTTATTAAAAAGATAATTAGGAATGAAATTTAAGACCTGCAGCACGACAGAAAAGTACAAAAGAAAATCGCATATTTTATACAGTGCAAAGCTTCTTTGCATAGAATGGATGTAGGATCATACGGGTCGGCAACATAACTGAGCTAAAGGCAAAGACAAACCAATAGGCAATAAATTTACACGTATCACTGATGGGTGCAAAAAAGCTAGCTAGCTATAAGGGTTTATTGGAAATCAGTTAGTGGTAGCCTCAACCATTTCCACGCCACCAAAACTAATGAAGACGTCTGCGTGCGACTTGGTCTTTTACCTGACAGAAAAGTCCCACGGAAAAAATTAACTATATAGTATATTCTAGGTGAAATAATTCAGCCAACACAAAACTTAAGACCTGTGATTAACATATTTAAGACCAACTTACATATTTTCTAATGAATTTAATACATTTTTAGGCCTTTGCTTTAGATACATGAATTTAAGATTTTTTCAGGATGCCTGGACACCCTGTATCTGAACATGTTTGACTGGATAACAACTGTTGGTTTAAGACACCATAAGATCCAGTTTGGCAAGGACAACTAGCACATAACATTTGTTCCTCACCTTGGGGCATTCTCTGACAAACTGGAGTCACTGGGAGGTGTGGTCTGAAGTCCTTCCTCCACTCCGTCTGGCTTAGAGGGGGGCCCTGATGTTGTCGACTCTCCAGCTTCTGGCTGCTGCTGCTGTTGCTCCTCCTCCTCTTCCTCAGCAATATCCTCGTTGCCCGGCTTCTCCTTCCCTCGACCTTCGCTCTCGTTGTCGCTCTCCTCTCCTAATATGTCGTCCACCTGAATTGGGTTTGGTTTTGGAGGGGGAGCTTTTGTTTAGTTTGGATTTTTTTGCACACCTTAGTAACACCAGCATTAACACATTGAACAGAAATCTCGGCTCTCTCTTCTGTCTTCTACAACCCAGATGTAACTAAATAACTCAACTAGTCTGAGATGTATCTTGTGAACTCTTGAAGAGTAAATAAACTTGGGGCCCCAAGACACAGTGGCTGAAACAGGTGTTCCATTTCTTTTTGGAATGATGCTCGTCACATATCCAGTAAATCAGCAGTACAAAAGGTGTGTGTAGGTTATTTGGCAGCATTAAAGAGAGCAAAGAAGATATACATTGGACCACCACTTATGGACGGTTCAGAATTTGTGGATTTGTCTGTGGAACGCAACTCCAAACTGTTTGAAAAAAACTTTTTCCATTCACCTAATTTTTCATAGGGCACATCTGAAATACATTGAAGGAAAATCCAGCTTGGAAAGTTGAGAAACTTCAACACACCATGTTGGCTGGCGTTTGCAAAGTGGCCAATCCAGGACAGCATTGTATTTTCAGCGGAAAATCTGCTGATGCTAGCTTCTGTGGTAGTGCCAAGATGGTTTCCACTGTGTGTATTAATGCATATTAAGGTATATTTGGTTTTTGAACAATTAAACCAGGCAGTTATAGTATTTTTTTAGAAGGGTCTCAAACGATTGCGGATTATAGCTACAAATAGGCGGCGGTGGACTCTTTTGCTTTGTACATTGTGTCAGGACAGAAGAAACATCTGTGATACTTTTAGGGCCAGGGCCCTTTTAGCTTCTTTTATGCAATTAATTGCATTATATATATATATATATATATATGTATGTATGTAGGGGTGTGTGTGTGTGTGTATATACACACACACAAAAAAAAATTCCGGTACACTTGTAAAGCTGAATTATAAACGATATCCGCAAACAGCAATGGACGACAAAGCCTCCTCTCTTGGCCCATTGCTGGGTTAATTTTTGCTTCAAAAAGCAATCTGGTTGTGTTCAAGTACAGCCTAAAGATGTTAGCCTATCAGTGAAGCTATTTAAGCATAAAATAGCATCTCAATGCTAAACATGTTGCAAGAGAACAGAGGTCAACACTAATGTCCACCTCCACATCTCTAAGGGAAGAATTTTTTCCGAAGTTCCTGGAATGATCAGGGGTTCCTGAAACACTGGAAAGCTGAGTAGGTATTCAGCCATCAGCCAATCTGATGAATAACCTAAATAACAGATTAAAGCAAATATCTCCATTGTTGAACTAATGTGTAGTCACTAATTTAGCAACAAGGGGTTTTAAATTGAGAATGTTGCTTAGTTTGTCTCTATATGGTTTTTGATTAAAATGTGTGATTAATTACAGAGCCTGTAATTAACTCGATTAAAAATTGTAATAGAGTCCCACCACTAAATATCTTCTAAAAGTCATTTGTGCTAAAATAAAAAAATAAAAAAATAATAGTAATCTGCACAGAACACCGTTCATCAACGTAAAAGGAAAAATCTAGACAATTGAAGATGCGGAGCACCAGGCAGCCGGTCATTTCTAAAGCTGACGATTATTGACCTGTTCAAACGGGTTAGCCTCTTGACAGCTTTCGGATCAATATCAACGGGTATAACCCATTGCTTTTTAAATATCAACTCGTTTCAATCACTTTGTCTTTGGTCAAAACAGAGATGAATGAAGAGGGACGAACGTTTCTGGCTCTGCGCCAGGCTCATTACAGCAACACGCTGCCGTGTCGATGATGGGAGGGACGCAATGTAAGCTAATCCATACAGGAAAAAGGAACAAAAAAAACAACACTTGTCTTTGTTCTCTTCTCCAGCTCTGCTTGATTTTGATTGAGGCCGACCTTGTAGGCGTCTGGCACGTCACAGGCTACAGATCCAAACAAAAGAGGAAAATGAGTTTGGTTTGTTTCCAGAATAATATCAATTCACCATTTCATTTTCTCGTCTTTGTGTCGGGCTAAAACGGTTCCATTTCTTTGACATTTTTCCCACCACCGTGTCCCGCAGTTAGAAGACGAAAAGAGTCAGAGACGTAACCTCAGTTGCTCTTGCGCTTATTGACCCACTTTCTGCCATGACTGGGTTCAAAGACACACGCCCCGACATTTTATTAAAAATTTAATTTTTTACTCTCTGGGCCACAAAAATGGATCTAATTCATAATAAAACCAGCACTGAATCGCACACATTGGATATATTTTCTAAAGCGTGGGAATGACTGACTGAATGTAGTGTGAAGCTCTTTAGGGTCCTCTGGACTTGATAAAGCGTTGTACGAATACATTCAGAATTGGGTTTTGTCAGATAATCAACAAAACATTGTTCTGAATATCCGCGTAGCCTTTTTTTCTTTTTATCAAACTGCAGACAGGCAGTTTTAATTTGGTTGGCAAGCAAGGTTTTTGTTCTCACAGTTGTGTCATAAATACGTTGTTTTCAGTGCCGTCCTGATGATGTGTCCTGAAAACCCATAGCAGTCAAAGACAGAAAAGCTTTTAGTGGCTAGAAAGTTCCCCTAAGTTTCTGCCTTGCATTTGAAAAGGTTTATAGAGATGCTTAAGATTAGCACTTATTTCCTTGCACCATTACAGTAAACATTACCTCTCCCCTTTATATCAACAAACACAATGTAACGGAAAACAGTCGAGGACTGTAAGGCAGTGAAATTGAGATTGGCAGTCTGGTTTTGGAACCAGAAGTTATGGGAAATGGTTTGGTCAAGGACCAGCGTTAACGTTGCTTAAAGCAATAACAATGTTCAACAGCTCCTTTCATGCACCGTCTTTGTTGGTTTGACTGAACCTGAACTTGCTCGTGATAAAAACATAACACGACCTTGCACGTGTCATTATTTGCACAATTCATTCAAGTCAACGTTTTACTATGGGTCTCTGATGCTCTGACTCTTGTACTTTAACTTGCTCAGTAGCTGTGTTTCCATTACAAATGTGTGCAAAAATCTATCGATATTCCGTTAATGTTGAAAAAACACAACTTCACTATTGTGTTTCCATTAATTAAGAAATTAAATTAGAATCGCACATGGATAAATTTGTTAATGCCTTACGACATTCAAAATCATGATCATTCAATCACTTCCTGTTGTCTTCTTCATGGTTTGCGCCAGTGGCAACATGAAGAAGACATCACAGGAGTCATGTGACTCTTGTGATGCGAAAAAAGTTTCCATTGCAGTTTCCAAACGTCAAAAAAACAAAACAGAAAAACCCCTAATCCTACTGCAAAAACGTTTTAGAGAAAAAAGCAGTTTTTTCAAAATTGGCTTGTTTCCGTAGAGAAATTTATTTTCTCTCGAAATGTTAAATTCCACAATTAGATGGTCAATGGAAATGTAGATGGAGATGGTTGAAGTCTGAACAAAGATAAAACTAAGCCTGAAAAATAAACATGCTGTTTGGAGAGAGCAGCAAATTAATAGCCCATAATATTTATTTAGGCAATGTAGGAACACACTGAAATTAATTCTTTTTTTAAGGTCTTTTGGGGTATGTCTCTTCTGACTCTGATGAAGACACAGATGGTCTTGAAAAGTTTGCACAACAAAAGCTGAAAAGTGATCAGTGAGCTCCAGCCCATCCTGTCTTTACCAGATTAGCACATGTAGAGTTTAAAAGCTTCTGCTGTTCTTTGTAAAGAGTTTCTGAATAGCAATTTCGAGATGTGCTACAATTTATCAATTTTGTGCCCTTTCTAATGCAACACTCCCCATTTATCTTGGCTTTGGACAAACTCCAACAGTGAACTGGCATCTAGTTCTTAAGTATTCAGGTTCTTTGAGGATAAATTTAAATGCAACCAAAAAAAAAAATCTATTAAGCTGATTCATTCAGAAAAGATCTCGTTTTTCCTCTTATAAGTACTTTCAAGACAACATAATTAACTACACAGCCGGTGAAGCATGCTCTGTCTGTGATTACTAGCCTTTAAAAACAAATGAATCTATTAATCTCCACAAACAATGAAGCAAACTTCCAGCAGAATTATTTGTCCTTGCTATAATCAAAGGCCAAGCACAAGAGAGCCTAAAACTTGTTAAAGCAAAGTATGTGATGCCCTCAAAGCAGCTTGAAGGCAGGCTTTTCATCTGGAGACTGAAAGCTCTAATGTCAGCAGCGATTCCAGGGCACAGAAGCTAGGCTCACAGACTGCTGAACGATTGTGGCAGAGATCTTTTTTAAACTACCCTGTGGGTCACTGAGTCTATCTAAAGGTGGAGAGCAGAGTTAAATGGAACTGATATTTGTTTGCGGTCAGAAGGTCCATCACCGCCTTTGAGTTTGAGCCAAGAAGCTTTGCGATTCAGACTAGGCTGAACGGCTGTTGTCTGACTCAATCGGGTCTTTGCTTTCGATATTTCCTCGAATGCCTTTCAGCCCGGACATTTCACATGAGAAACGCAAGTTCACCCAACCAGATTGGTAACGACCCCGTATCAGCTGACTAGCGACTTGTGCAGCAATGAAAGACCATCTGTGTGGCAAATGACCAGGGGATTAAAGACAAAGAGCACACAGACACCACATCACATAATTGCGCAAATTCAAATTACAAAGGTACATTTTCTTAATAGAAATACGGCAATTTTGTAAAAAGAAAAAAAAAAAGAAAAGTTTTTTTTCCATGAAACGTTTTTGTGCTAGGATAATTTATTTTATTTTTTTTTTTCGGCCATATTGATATTAGCGTATTTCGCAAAACTGTGACGGGAACACTTGTTTTCGTATCACAAGTCAAAAGATCAACAACCAGATGCTACTATTACAGGAAAAGACAAAGAAGAAGACAGAAAGTGGTGGACGATGATTGTGCGGCATGTTTTTTTTTTTTTATGACTTATCGTGTGAATAAACTTATGTGTGATTTTAATTGCACCTCTTATTTAATGGAAACACCGCAACAGCGAAATTGTGTGGGTTTTTTTCAACATTAGTGGAAAGTTTTGAGCACATTTGTAATGAAAACACAGTGAACACATTAAAACCAGATCAGAGGACTTTTGGTCAAATGCCACAAATGTGTTTATCCCCTTATGGGTTTCCGTACACTTATTTTATGCACAACACTCTGTAACAAACATGCTATGCTACACGCTAAGCCTCTTTTAGTTGTATGATGCAGACTTGATTCATTTATGAATGACCAGCTTTCCTTTTGTTAAGAGAAATCTGTCCAGCAAAACTTTTCATAAGACGTCACCACATGTCTGTGATGAAGAAGATTTCGGCCTTGGAAATGTATATAAAGTTAAGTGACTCTAGTTTGCGATTTTGTTTTCATGTCTTATGACTTTAATTTTTATTAAGCCTTCACTACCCAGATAAAAACCCATTGAGAACAAAACCTCTTCACCAACGGTGACCTGGCCAAGAAAGACAGCAGTAGACAGCATCACAGACAAGTAGACAGATATAACAAAAAACTGAGATTAGAAATATATAAAACCCAATTAATTTGGCAGTAAAGTGAAGTAGTTCATGCAGCAATAACCTTAGAGAAACAGCAGCAACTTAAGACACAAGCACTGTTGACAGAATATGCGTTGTCGTTTTTCTTTTCTTTTTATTTTGCGTAAAACCTTCAGTGAAAATTGTTCTGACAGTTTTTGTTCAGCTTGCAAGGCTTTGCAAGAACAGGAGCAGAGAAGCTAAAAACAGCAATTTAAGGTCTGGTGTAAAGTATTCTTAGTTCTCAATCTAAGTCAAAACGTCTTAAAGATCTAACATTTCAGTTCAATCTTGTGCAGCCAGTGTCCTCTCATCTCGTGAGCTGAATTCATCACCCATCTGTGTGTGTGTGCCCATCCTGACTCTTGATAGGTGAACGTGAAGCAGGGCGAACACGAAACAGCGTCAAAACCTGATAAAAGCAGATCCACCGAACACTCACCTATAATCTTAGCAAAGTGTTTAAAATGTATGCATGAAATTCAGCTGGAGGTGGAAACTGTGGCAGGCAGAGATTCATCTACTGGGAAAGTAGATGACAGTCAATTACTTTGGAATGAAGGCCGGCAATTAGGAGTAGCTGGAACAGTCAGAGGAGTGAGCGGCTGTTGCCCAGAGCAAAAGCGTTCGGAGCTGAGCGCGGGCCAACTTGAAGGAAATTACTGGCCAACGCTGAACTTTGAATAAGTTTCTGTTCTTCTGTGTTACTTTTCCACTTAATATCTTTTGATATTGCTGACCAGGCTGCAGTCTGGTGAAATTAATGTAATTTAGAAGCTTCTCCAATTGTCGTTGTGAGTCGTGATAAAGTAATAACCTATGTAGGCACGCATCTAAGCTACATTATTAATTAATGGGTTTCATAATTCAGGCGCAAATTCTGAGAATGCTATGCAACGATTGCCAAAAAAATAAAAAATAGGGCGACATTTCCACCAAACTGATTCATCTCACCTGCGACCAAAGCAGATTGCATGTAATCTGAAGGTGATTTTATTAGCCGAGGTCTGACTGTTAATGAAAACACGAGTGTTTCTGCAAATCACGGCGGCCAACGGGAGGCAGGAATAATAAATCTGGATTAATGTCCTGCGGCAGACGAGGCAGGAAATCTCAGCGAGAGCCTCTTTATAAATCCAATTAGTGTTTATTGTTCAAACTCCTGACTCCTGCTTTTGTACATAATGCTTTTACAGTTCCATGAAAATGTTTAAAACCTCTTGAACTTCTCCAACATTTATCAACATTTATCAACGTTCAAAACACAGTGTACATTACTGGGATTACTTGGTATAAAAAAAACAAAAAAAAAAAAAACAAATAGTGGTGAATAATTGTAGCTGCTTTTCCATTACAAATGTGTGCAAAGATTTTTTTGATATTCAGCGAAAGTCGAAAAGTCACAATGAGTGCCGTTTTGTGGAAATGGTAGTTGGCTATTTTACAGAAGAGCTGCAGATTCAACACGTCTGAATGAGAAAACTCAACTTCAGATGAACTATGCGATGCCGTGAATCCTGTGGTGAAGAAAGCTGTGCTTTGTTCAAGAACGCCAATGCCTACAACTAAACACGCTGTAGGATACAAACTCGCAGGATGAGGAAAAAAGTGTTTGCATTGCAGTTTTGTGAAACACACAAATTTCGACCACCTGATCCTACCGCAAAAACTTTTAATCAAAAATCATGAGTTACCATCATTAAGCAAATTTGTTTGAGGTTCCAATTTGCGCCAATTTATGGACAATCAAAATGCAACTAGTTGGGTGGAATCTCATCAATCTTTTGAAGTATCGGATTAGAAAAAGTAGAGGGAAACGTCAAAATAACTTCCGCAAGTTTGCACAAAATTTATTTATTTTTTTTAAATCCACTAAAGGGGAAATGGAAACATTTGCAGAGTAAGTCCTGACTTGACTAACTTTCCCATCCACTGGTGTGTCAATGTCTTACCAGAGGCCCGAAACTCTGGAAAATTTCTACAACCACACCTCCAGGTCGTTAGAGGTTGTTTTTTTTTTTTTTTCTGATGTGTGTGGTCCATGCTAGTTTGCAAACTCTACTCCCTGTTTGTTACAGCCACGGTGTAACGTCAAAATCTGATGAAACGACACAGGAGGAAGGCCCAAAGACAACACAAAGTGGGAGCGAAAGGACTTTGCTTCGTCTGAGCAAAAAGGTTGCTTAAAATCCTGATGGGAAAGGAAATGAGCTTAAATCCACCTGAGCTGCTTTGTAGGCTCACAGGCTAAATCCACATCCTAATGGAAGGACACTCCGCCGGGAACAACCGCAGCTCCGATTCACATTTTCCCTCCGCCCGCTTCCTCCTACGTGCAGAAAAAGCTCCCGCGCTCAAACGTGGAGAACGCTCCGATTCTGTTTCAGAATGAGACTTCTTAAGACGATCTGCAAACAGGATGATACTGGTTTTCCTTTTTCTTCTTTCTCTCCCCAACACCAACTCAGTAAAAGGAGAGCCACACTTGCAGCTGAGGGTGAGTTGAGGCCAGTTACATAAGGATGAAATAATATAAAAATAAAAAAAAATTAAATAAAGTTAGAAGGAGAAAGATAGAGAGCACAGCCTTGGGTGAAAAATCAGATTCCAGAGAGTTCTCAGACGAGTATAAACTGCGTAGTTAGAAAATGTTTCTGAACAACTTGCAGCTAATTAGAAGGGTTGCTAATTTCTCTGAACTGGGAATGGAATCAGGAAAAAGAATTAGCAGAGGATGGCAGGTGTCTACCTGACTGTAAACATCCCTCCGGGGGGATTAACCTGATGTTGTGGGTCTTTGAAGAATATTACATCTCGTCTACATGGCGTCTCTTTATATAAGACAGCCTTGCTGTGCTTTGCTTTTCAAATAAGGTGTAAAGCATGAGCAACCACATAAGGCAATGGCTTCTTCCTCTGTGAGGTTTTTGTTTTCATTTAATTTGTACAATTTCCCCCAAAAATAACCAATTTCCCCAAGTTTCTCTACTTCTAGGAATGAGCAGCAGCGCCTCAAAGGAGAAGCAATGAGAAGAAGCAGATGGAGATTTAATAATAATAATAATAATAATAATAATAAAAAGGCGTTATTTAAGAATCTGAATTTGAAGCTAAATTTACAAAGCTAAACACTCACAGGACACTTTATCACCTGTTTTCGCAAGCGCAAGAATTAGCAAAAAAAAAAACAAACATGTTGGCAACTTATTTTATTTAAGGCTGAGTTATACGATAGTCACACTTTCAGAGATTACTTCTTATACTTGGTGGGGTATTCCACAGAAAATGAGCCCTCATAGGCAGGTAGCGGTACAGGTGAACCTGCTCTGCAAGAGCATCTTCTGAATCGTCCACTTTGAGTGAAAGGTGGTGCGTACGATCCACGAGAAATTACAAAAATGTGTTGAAGCACGACCAAGTCCCGTAACACTGAGAAAGGCAAACCAGGTTTGGTTGATCAGTACGTCAACCTTAAAGCTAGCTTTAGGCCAGCCCTAAGGTTGCTACTGAGCATTGGAACTGAGCAGAATGCATGACTTTGAATGTGACGGGGTTCTTGGTTCCACAAAGTCCAATCTGAGTTAGGCCTGTCATATTAACAAATTTTGCTGGACAATAAATTGTTCCAGAAGTTAGCGTTACATTTTTAAGTAATATAATGGTAATGGCAAAGTAATAATAAAAGAACACATTCTAAAAGATCAGTAAACGTAAAATTTTTGTGAACATTTAACAATGGAACTAAAAGACATTTTAAATATCCAAAGTAAATAAAACATCAAATAAAATGAATTTTAAAGTCTTTGTAAACAAAATTGTCCTTCATAAAAAGGACTAGTTGTGACCAAAGCACCAAACTGAAGACTTTAATCATCCAGTTTTTGGTAGAAATAGAGAGAAAAAGACACAATAAATCATGCCATTGGAAATTACTGAGTCAGTTTTAATTTATTATGCAATTAATTGATTTATTTATTATTGTGACATCTCTAGTCTGAGTGTTTCAGAAACAGACCGAAAAGTGTCGTCGCTAGCTTGATCTCATAGTTACGGTGAGAAGACTAGTCAAAAAAACAAACAAACAAGCAATCAAATATTTGAGTTTGATTGGTGGAATTTTTCAATTTGGACCAAATGAACTGACTTTCATAACATTTCCGCAAGAAATTCGTCACTGCGATGATCTCTATTCATCAAACTTGCGAACAGATATTAATGCAGTGACACTATAGACAAGTTTACTTTCAACAAAAAGTATGTCGAGCACACCACCAGAACAGACATAATACAGACTTTATGGCTGAACAGTAGAGCAAATAAGAAAAAAAAGATAATATAAATGTTTGTCATTACAAACACATTCCTAGAAAATTCATTTACTGCAAATTCATGCAGAAAATCTTGGCTCCCAGCAACACCTAAAAAGCTCGTACATCTCACAAAGGAGGTAAGAGATCAATATCTGCAGGCTACTAAGTGCGAGCTGTGATCATGGTAACAGAGGACCGTGTAAAAACCTCCTATGATCCAACATTTAATGAGTCTTGCCTCCATGTCAAACTGCACGGTCCAAACCTCACCTTAATGATAGACCATTATCACCAGTTCCTTACTTTGGTTTGTTCTGTTTTTAATTGCCAAATTTGACTATTTCCAAGAAGAATTTAATAAAGTTTGAGAATTGACCAAATGCTGTCGAGGCATTTGATTCAGAAATGAAGAGGTAAAAGTAATCAAAAAGTTGTTGTTTTTTTTTAAATCCTCTTTCAAAGTCAAGTTTCACATTTCAGGAAAGTCAGTTTGTCTGAACAGCAATGAAGCGACTTTATGAAAAAGTTAAACTTTCTTAGCATGAAGAGGGTTAAAAAACTCTCCTTCAGAATCCTCTCTATCACAGCAAAACTGAACGATCAGACAGACTCGCTAGATGAATTTAATTGTGCCATTCTGACATCATAACTTGTGTTTACGCTCCCGCGAATAAGTCATGAGCGAGTCGATGATAACTAAGGAGAGGCCCATAAAACCCTCACAGATTCGCTCGGCGAGCTACAGGATGACTCATCAGCTTTGCTGACACAGTACAGTAGAGGTGTGAAAACTTCTCACTGCAAAGACGCATCGCTTTGCAAACGATGCACAACTCCAAACAGAGCATGGCTTGGGGTTGTTTTCCACTCGCAGAAAACTGGATTTTGGAAAACAGATGGGAGATCTACAGTACTGATAGCTCTTGGAAGGTTTTTTTGAGGGGTACTTTGTCACATTATGACCTCAAACTCTAATCTGTTTTTGACAGAAACTTTCAAGTTGATGTGTGGAGATGAGGGGGCTGTTTGCAGTTTCAGATCATGAAGCTATGGGGCGTTTTTGGAAAAGAGGACACGGCCAGCAACTCAGTATTCACTTGTGCAGCATATGTGTGAAGGATTTTCCCCGTAACTTACTGAGACTCTGCAGCTTATTGGTTTTGTATCATTTCACATTTTCACCTTTGTTCTGGAACCCCATGTTTAGTTCTTCAAAATATGAGAGAATAATCTGAAAGTGGAGAGAGATGATATAAACTATGAAGGTTTACTTCAAGTAAAAGAAAGTAAAACAAAAATGAGTACAGATATAATAAAATTTTAAAATATGGGAGGACAGACAGAGAGCCAATGTTACTGGTTTTACGTAGTTACTCCACTTCAACCAAATTTGCCTTTTTATATTTGTTTCACTTGCTGCTATGAGTATCTAAAAAATTCCCCTTTGTCAAAAAGCTCAAACTTAAGTCTGACTGGAATGTAGAGCGCCTGAGAACAGCAATCCTGTCAAGAAAAATGGTGAAAGTGTAACTTAATGTAACAGGTGTAGGACTGAAACGATTAATGAGATTAATTGTAGCTAATCGACTATCGAAATGATCAACTTATTTAGTGAGTGATTAATTCTAACAAAAGTATGCAGAATCACTGTTGATGACTTAGTGATGCATCACCAAGTTTCAGCCTTAAATCATTTCAGCAAGGCTGAAATGATTAATCGGACTAATCAACTACTGAAATAATCGTCAATTGATGTAGTAATCGAATAATCGTTAACCTTAGTTTGCTGACTAAGAAAAAGTCATTTGGGTAAAAAAAAAAACAAAAAAAACATATTCAGACAAGTAATTAAACCAAAACTGTACAACAAATACATATACCTTTTTTATGTAATATGTTTAGGTTTCGCACAGTTCAGACGTACTAAAGGAATGGTACGCTATTGCATTTTAGGCAATACATTGTTTATTTTCTTACTTAATAAATTAATTATATTGTTTGCTTACTTGCATATTTTAATCTATTTCTAATATTGCACAAAAACGTTTAAGTGGTTAAACGAAAAATTTGTAGAATATGCCAATTTTTGTATCTGATTAATCGATTAATTGTCAGAATAATTGATTGATTAATCAATTGCCAAAATAATCATTGGTTGCAGCCCTAAAAAGGTGTCAAACCCCCTGGCCCCCAAATCAATGAGACTAGTTTGACAGACTGTTAGGAGGTGTTGCTGGAAAACATAAGCTGCTGTAATACACGACAGAAACTGCGAGATCCTGGGAACCGACGGGCTGTGGAACAACTCGAGTTCTGAGAGTAAAAGTTGATTGACCTTGTATTTAACTATCAAAGAAACGCGTGACTTCGCCCACTCAGCTTCTGTCTGACAGAGTCAGCTGCCTGGACTTATCCAGGCGCATGTTCATGTTCCTCACACATGCAGAAACTCTGCTTTATTCACAACTCCGAGGAGAATTCTGTGTTCCTGTTTAGAGGTCTGTGAGGGAAGGAAAAAAAAAAACACTTCAACCAATTCTCAAGTGGGTATAGTAACCCGGCTTGTACTCGCAACAGAATCCCTTTAGCAGTTTTTTTAAGCATATAGATCTCATTTAAAGGCACTTTAATCACATGCAATCTATTAGGATATTACAGTCTTAATCTTAGACTGCTGTTTTTGTATTTTATGCCGGCGTATGGAGAAACACGTGAAAAGGAACCAAATGGGGGTTTTTGTGGAGCATTAACTTTTCGCATATTTGATGTATGCGCACAATTTGAGGCACTTCTGTTCTGAAGAAGACAAGTGATTTGGGATTAAAGGTGTGAAATTCACAGCGATTTGATAAGGCAATTTTAGGACTGCAACTAAAATATTTTAGTTATTTATTCATCTCAATTATTTTGATGATTAATTGGATAAAAAGAAAATTGCCCAATTCAGTCCTTTAATGCAATATTAGAAATACATTAAAGATGTAAATAAATAATTCAACTCCTTTTCTAAATAAGAAAAATATTCTGTAGCCTAAAATATAATAAAATGGCATGAATTTAGTGTACATTTGATCATTTGTAGCAAAGAATAAAACATATTTCTAACATTAACAAGTAAAAAGCTCAGCCCTTTCTGCCTGACTTAACATCAATACAATGCAGGAATAATCTGTTGACTATTTTTTGGATTAAAACATTAATAACTGAATGGCAAAAGGTGCCTAAAAGCATTTTTATTTTTTAAAGAATTTGAATCAGGTGAAGCTAAAACTTCCACTTGAGTTTTGGGTACAACATAACCACAATTTATATATTGTGGTTATGTTTAATAACCACAATATATAATTGCAAGATGTATATCTTTTTTGTACAATTTTGGCTTAGTTACTGCTCTGACGATTAACTGATTACTATATTAGCTGACAACTGTTTCAATAATCAAGTAATCACAATTAATCTGATTAATCACAATTAATCCAATTAATTACGACTAATCCAATTCGTCACAACTAATCCGATTAATCACAATGAATATGTTTCATTCTTTTGGCAGAATTGTTCATATTTACCATTCACAATCTTTAAGAACAGTTTTTAAATGGCTCTGCTTAAATGTCAGAGATGCCTCAGTAATTCTCAGAAGAAATTGTCAAACAAATCTCCCTGTTGCTCTTGTTCTGCAGCGGCCTAATGTCTTTCTGAGGTCCGCTGAATCCAGGAACTGATTGTATCCTGGAGAAACTGCAGGCGTAGCTGAAAATAGGCCCATCTGACACACTCAGGTCATGTCGTCCTGGAGTTATTCAGTGAACTAAAAAGATTATCTTACTTTAATGCGAGTGGTGGGTAAGTACGCTGAGTTCTGGTAATGGGCCTCGGTGTCTTGATTTGACAGTGGTAGATGGGGAAATTACAGATAGATTTGGGGATGTTTCCTCTCTTCATGGGGAAACGGCCTTTAAAACAGAGATGCACCGATCCACTTTTTATTATTAAAGTATTGGTCAGTACTGATCTGATTTTTTATGTTTCTTTCTTTTGTAATTACTTCAAATCAGTGTTAAAGTACAAAAAACTGAAACATGAACTGAAGTAAAATTTGCTCCCAGATATGCGCCTAAAAGCAAACAACTGAACTCGACTGAATACTGATGTACGGAACAAAAACCAGACACACACTCTCCAAGTCATCAAATGGCCAACAAGGCTTCAGGAAAAGGTCACACAGCTGGTACACTGCTGCTTTTCTCTGCCCGCCGTTCTTTGCACATGTTGCTCCAGGTAAACTGACGGAGCGTCGTGTAACCGTCGGTGACATTTAAATGCGAGGCTGTCCACCTGACTCAGACGTTCTGCCTCGCTCCGGCCAATTAAGCGTGCCACTGTCTCCCCGGTGGCCCTGAAGATCTACAGCGTTTAAGAATGTCAAAGACTGCCCTTTCGCTGAGGCGTACGCCAGGAACGTGGCATTTGAAACCGTGTTGGAAAAGGTATTCTGCTTTTGAGTCAATTTGTTTTAGTAAAAAAAAAAAAAAAGCAAATGATGTTAAAGAGGGATTTAGTTGTGCTTCCAGGAGCAAATGGTTGCCAAAAGGAAACGCCAACTGCAGCGTATTCACCAGTCCATCCAGGAAGTTGTGATCACAGCTATTAATTAATGAATTAATTAGTTATTATGTTTGAAAATTTTGTGCAGATTAACAAATTTTGCTGAACGATAAACTGTTCCAGAAGTTATTGCGATAAACAATAATATTGTTGGTTTGACAGTATTTTAAAAGTAATATAATGGTAATGGCAAAAATGTTAATGCAAGAGCATATTCTAAATGATCAATAAACTTTCAATTCTAATGAACATCTAACACTGGAACTGGAAGACATTTTAAATAACCAGAATAAATAAACAAAACAAGAACAAAAATGCATTTTGAAGTCTTTGTAAACCAAACTGTCCTTCAATAAAAAGAGCTAGTTGAGACCAAAGCACTAAACTGAAGACTTTTATCAGGCAGTTTTTGGCATAAAAAGAAAGAGAAAAAAAAGAGAGAAAATGATAAATCATGCCAATGAAATTACTGAGTTTGTTTTAATTTATCATGCAATTAACTGATTTATTGATCATTGTTACAGGCCTACCGATTAATTCTTGACCATCACTACCAAAACTTTTTACTGTTCGTTTAGCCATTTATAATTTTCAGTTATTACAATAGTTTTCAGAGTCATTTTCTAAAGACACGACAAATTGCGCTTTATGAAGTGAAAGTTCTAGAAGGAAAATGGTGAAGTAGCCGAGAGGATTCCAGCTGAGCCGTCACATCAGAAACCCACAATTCATGAAAAGGTAAATTCAATAAAAATGGCCCTGAATGTCTTTACAACATGCCTCGTCACATGTTCCATTTAGACAAACCACAGAGGGGCCTTTTTTTTTTCTTCTGCACAATAATCACTTACTGACAGGTTCTTGGCACATCTCGAGAGTCTGCTGAGCAGATCTCTCCGCGCTGCAGCGTTAGCACAACTCGGTCTCAAATAAAGAGCATTATCCAGGCAGGAAGTGCCGAGTTCTCCGTCATTGCTTGTTTTGCTGAATCGATTAATCGTGATTAATTGATTGCTGAAGTAATCGTCAACTTGTAACTGAGTAATCATTGACTATAGTTAACAATTACTTTGGGAGTTCCAACCAAGCAGGATCAGGAATGTAAAGGATGCATTATGTGCTCGTTTCACCACCAGATTTAGAAAGTGAAGTTGTTCATGTAGATAAGGGGGAAAAAAGCCTGTTTAGCTTTGGGGAAGCTGAACAGGCTGCAGGTGGATGCAAGGTGACAATGTTGAAACATGTCCAGAAAGCGGCTGAGTCACTGTGTTATGTGCTGTGTGTGAATTCATAGTAAAAAACCTCCAGAACGCGTTTCTGCACTCTTTACTCTAGACGGCGGTGGTCCTCACCTCTTTGTCCATGCTGTCCAGGTCCTCCTTGCAGAGCGTGTACAGCGGCATTGTTTCCGACATGCTCGGCTGCCGCTCCCGGCGGGAAGGCCCCGGCTGCTCGTCGTCCTGGCTGGACCCGGCCGCCTCGTTCTGCTGACCCTGTGCGGCTCCCCTGAGGTTCAGGAGCAGAGGAGAATGAGAAAACCAGTCTGAATGGTAGAACCGGTTGGAAAATGGGGTTTTTACACATTTACATCTCAGGTACTTCATACTTTTCCAGGAATCCTGGGAAAAAAAGCACAGATGAACCAATTCAATATTGATACAGTATCTGTATCAGTCCTGATACTTTAACCCATCTAGATCTGTGACAATGTGGCCAATCTATTCAGTCTAAGTCTGTTTTGTGCTCTGATGCTTTATTATTTTTGACCCATTTGAAAAGTTTGCTGCTGTTTGTTTTTATGTTTGACCAAAATGTTCAACCTATTGTTTTTGTAATTTTCAATTTCTTTATTATTTATTTTATATTGGCTGTTTTTACATGTTTGACCCAGCTTGTGAAGCTATTTGTGTATTTACATGTGCTGTACTGGTCCAGCTTTACAGCTATACATTTATAATTCAGTACATTTATGTCTGTGCTTAAAAAAAGAAACGTTGTAAGTCAATTCAGCTGTTTTTCTGTATCGTATTGTATTGGCTGATACTAAACCTCCGATACTGATATTGGTATCAGAAGTGAAAAAAGTGGGTAGGTGTGTGCATCTCTGGAAAAGAATTTCTATTTCAAATGTGACTTTCTGCTTTTAAGTTAATTTAAAGACACATTAAAATTAAATATTCTACATTTTAGGGAATCTATCAGAACATCAGAAGCATCACTTTCCGTCGCTTTGTACTTTTATATTTTTTCCCTTTCTTTCTTCGTGTCACTCAGATCTTTGTGGGCCTCACCAGGGAGCAAAACTCATTTGCAAAAACGCAAAACACAATCAGCTTTTAACCGTCCACTGCAACAAAAGCAGGGACGTTAGAGCAGGAGAGCGACGGTGGGAAGTGCGCAGGACTCAAAAAAGCCTAATGGATGTATATGCAAATGCGAAAAGGACGGCTTCCCCGTTTCCTCCAGGCGCTGCTTAATTGAACAGATCTCCTTTGATGATTCTCTTCATTTTAAAGCAACTCGCTGAAAACTTAATTGTGCCTCTAATCCATGAATAAAATAGGGCAATTTTCCACTTCAGATGATTAATCACAGAGCATCGTCAGAGATCTGCTCAATTTGAGGATGTTTTAAGGATGGAGGACGGCCGTCTGGGGTGAATCGGGGACGGAGAAAGCGATAAAAGACGGGACGAAAAGCAACGCTCTTATTTAGTTTAAGTGAAACTTGGAAGTCATTCGAAAATAATAAGCATTTTCTCCATGATCATTCTTTATTGGCGTTTTGCAAATAGAAATCATTTTGGTGCAGTACAGAAAAGACTCACAGTCCTTTAACCCAGTGGCCGATAGTCTTTTTAATATATATATATATATATATATACAGATATATATATATATAAAGTCTGTATATTTACACGTATACATACAGACTTTGTATATATCAACTCTCTCTCTCACTCTTTGGTTACCTAGCAACAACCTGTTGAGTAACTTGCGCAGCAGCAGTTTCATGTTTCGCCACAGTTCTACATAACATAACATTCAGGTTCGTCTCAATGAAACCAAGTGTGAACGGGACAGGAGATCACCCAGACTGATGGGTGACTCACTGATGGGACTGTTCTGGTGAATCACTCAAAGGAAAAGCTCGGCTATCAGGAGTTTTTCTGAGTTTGGTGGTGTTCTCTGGTGAAAGCAAAGGGAATGCTAAGAAACTGATCGAGTGTTGAATTGGGTGACAAAAGGATTATTACTACATTTTATGATTATCAATGTTCATAGTGATATAACGGGATGAGCGCAGTACCTGAGACCAGACTGATCCATGCGGTCGGAGAGGGGTCCCGACACCTGGAGGTAGGCTGATGGACGCCCTGCCTGAGGGCCCCTGCGGATTAGTTTCCCTGTGACCGAGTCATAGGTCCGGGCCTCTGAATACGCCCCTCGGGGTCTGGGGTGGACGGGAGCTGGTTGGAAGACGGCCTTCTGCAGGCAGCCCTGATTGTCGAGAAAAGCGGCCGGGCTGTTGCTCCTTCAAGAAACGGAACTGGGAGTTTAACTCCGTACTTGGACTTGTACATGTTTAGCTGCTAACAGATTAGCTTGGGAAATCGTGATTCTTGTACCGTGGCGTCCTGGAGTAATCCTCCTTCAGAGGGTACAACTGCTCCTCCACCCGCTCCCAGCGCTCTAGGCAGCTCCACAGCCAGTCGGGGTTGACCACATGGAGGTGCTTGCAGCCCTGCGCCTGCCGTACCTTCTCAGTTCCTGTGAGAACCGCAGTTGTAAGCGGTTTGGTGAAACATTGGCTCACAAGACAGAACAAATATAGGGTGTATAAAAAAAGGGTGATATTTTTTGAGGGAAACTTGGAATGCAAATAATTTGTTTTCACATAAAGGCTACAAACACTAGAATCAATAGTATAATCCATTCTAGGTTCAACATGTCTGTGTACAGTGGTGGACACTGCTAACTAAAAGGTCAGTTGTGTCAAAAACTCAACTACAACTACTCAAAAACATTAGTTAAGTTAACGCTAAAGCTCTACACAAACACAGTATTTTCCCAAAGCTAATGGTAAAGTGCTAAACAACAGTATTTAGCTAATGCTGAAGTGGTACAAAACACTGTATTTAGCTACAAAGCGAAAAAAACATGTTATGTTTTTAGCTTAAGCTAACACTAAACCACTGCACATGGTTTTTCGTTAAAGCTAATACTAAAGTGCCACGCCAATGTGGTAATTAGCAAAAGCTAATGGTAAAGTGCTCCACAACATTGCATATAGATAAAGCTAATGGGCTACACAACATAATATTAGCTAAAGCTAAATCACTATACCAACATTGCATTTAGCTAAAGCCAATGATAAAGTGCAACACGAAAATGGTATTTAGCAAAAACTAACGCTAAAGCGCAACACCAAAGTAGTATTTAGATAATGTTACAGCTCTACACTGACATGGAATTTAGCTAAAGCGCCAATTATATCTGCCCTTGAAAGACCACAAGCACTAATATAATTGACATAATTTATATGTTTTTTATTTTGTACAGTCTTTATTTTGTTTCTGTATGTTTCTTATTTGAAGTAAAGTTATTGGGGGAAAAAAAGAGAAAGTTAGGAGAGGAAAAACAAAACTGCTGTGTAAACAGTCATCACCTACTTCACAATTAAAACCTGGGTGAAAACGTCTACTTGAAGAACAGTTGATAAACCAAAACTTCAACACAGACAACGAATTTAATTCAAGAGAGAGTTTACAAAACAGCCAAGTAAATTAACAGTTTAGAATAAAAAAATAAGGGAAGCTATGTGCTTTATTATTTTCAAAGTTAGCAAAATGCAAAGCAAAAAATTAGCTCCGCCATTAGCGGGAGTTTGCCCAACAAAGTCTGTATATATTGAAGACTTTCTGTCAAAGTCTTAGTAAGGTTGCCTAGTTTGGAAAATCAATGTACCTGCTCCACCTGGAATCTGAATTACCTTGAACATGAAGGTGCAGACACCTTTAACTAGCATAACCTGCTCATCATGGAGTTGCCATCCATGACTGTGGCTCTGGATTCAAAGCGCTTCCACATAAATGAACAGACATTACATCTTTAGCTTGGTAAACGCTACTGCAGCAGTGGATGCTGATCATTGACCGACTTTCTCAGGTATGAAATGCTAACGCAAGTTAAATCATGAGTTAAACAACTTTTACTCCATTTATTACAATATTAACCAATAGATTTGGCTGTTGTTGTTGGCTAAGTGACAAAAATACTTAAATTTGGGGCCAAATAAATGCAACTTATCCCTGACAACCAGTCAGTGAGCTTCATGAAAACATAAAAGAAACGTGAATCTAACTGGACGACACACAACAGTGCTCCGTTTGTATCATCCATGTATACGTACCTGCCCTCGCTGCAAGTAGATGTGTCGTCCGGTTGGGGTCCTGAGAGTTGAGGATCAGACTCTTGCCGATTTTGGCCCCCAGGGCTTTGGCGTGGTAGAACTCCCTTGTCCTCTCCATGGGGTAGTTAGTGGGGTAGAGTCCACTGAACACGACCATCGTGCCCTCCAGAGTCTTGCTCTTCAGCTCTGGAACGATCCTGCGGATGTCCGGCATCTCCAACGCCTCCTTCCTCAGGTAGGTCTCATAACGGGCAAAGTACTCTGAGTGGATCCGTTCCAGCACCTCCTCCAGGTAGATGAGGTGATCATCCTGGTCGTTGTCGGCCTCTTCCTCTTCCTCCTCGTCTTCCATGCTCTGATCTAGCAGCTCCTCTCCCACCGTGACTCCAGACTGTTCGCTGTTCTGGGACTCGGTTTCCGGTTCTCTCCTCTCTAAGCAGCCGTTCCCCAGCTCAGGGTCGGGCAGGACAACGCCCGGGTGTTCTGCCGAGTCCGAGCTGTTCTCGACTTCGCAAGAACCTTTACTGTCCCCGTCCTTCGTCACGTCCTCATCAAAGGGTTCGTGTTCATCTCCTTCCTGGTCAGACTCCTTTGTCGCGCAAGTCCTACTTTGACTCCCGCCGTCTGGCGAGGCGGGCTTTCCTGTACCCGATTCACTGTCGCTGTCACTGGAAAGGTCAAAATCCAAGTTATTGGAGTCGTGGCTCCGGGCTGAGGAGTTAGCACCTCCCTGTGCCTCTTCTGTCCTGTTACCACCATCCTCTTTAGCATCTTTATTATCCTCCACCTGAGTGTCCTTTGATTTCTGCCCAGACTCTGTAACCTTTTGACCAGCGTCTGACCCTCGACTCCGTCCTGCCTCCTCCTGCTCCTCCTCCACACCCCCCTGTGTCCTTTCACCGGCAGCTCCTTCCTGAGAAGACTGAGGTAATGAAAGCTCTTCCTTTCCTGAAATGCCTGGCTCCTTTGACCGTTTCCTGAGGCCATTATTTTGCTCATCAGCACCAATCGCCTCCGCTTGTTCTGTGCTCTCTGTCGGCCGACTCAAAGGGCCTCCAGCTGGAAGACATGAAAATCCGATCACAAAAACAAACAAACAAGATGTGAGGGTGAAGTAAGACCTGCTGATGAACTTGGAGGTACCTCATTGTGTGACGGAAAGAAAATCAAACACGGTTTTTGACACTTTTTAGAAGATGCTCAGAAATGTGGCCTTTATAGAGAAAGCTCAATAGAAAGTTATTGTTGAAAGTAACATAAAAAGTCCCTGTTACAGTTTGAAGAATGCTGTGAGGTATTGGAATGCTGTGAGCTTGGACCAGCGCAGCTGGTCCAAGCTAATTGGAAGATTTGTGAAGCTAAAACCTAGAAAAAAACTGTTGGAGGCTGCAAAAGACTTGAGGCGGTTCTCATCTCAGCAGGATAACCACCCTAAACACACATCCAGAGCGGCAATAAATTTTTAATCAAAGCATGTTCCGTCTTTGAACGGTCCAATCAACCCCAACACATAAATCCGACTGTCAAAATGTTAAAATTGCTGTTCTCAGGTGCAGCGTTTCCCCCAGAAAGCTTGCTAAGCGCAGTGGTAGGGATGCTGAGGCAGTCCACCACCAACCCACCCATTATTTATGTTTAAAAAAAGTTAAAAGCTGAGAGGAAATTTGAAAATATGCAAAGTTATTTATATGTTATTGGAAGATATTATTGACAACCAACTATGGAGTCTTAAAGAAGCAAACTCAAACAATTACAATTCAATCAGTTTTTTGGACGTCATTTAAATCCTCAATGGATCTTAAAACAGGCAATTCTGATTAAAAAGTCAAATTAATTACAAGAAATATTACCTAAAATGGAAAATGGTGAGTAAGTATTCGCATGACTAACTTAATATTCTTATGATACAAAATTTAAAAATTCAAATATTCACTGTGTTAATTTTTCTTCTTTTTTTTTCCTGCATTTTAATTTGCTGACTGTAACTGGCTGTTTTTTATCCAGGATTTGCAGGGAATACTCTGATTGAATAAAAAAGCCATGTTTGTGATTGGCTGCAAGCACAGACACAGAGCTAAGTGTGTGTGAGATGTAAACACACACGACTAACATTATTCTTTGATCACAAAGATATATGCGCTCATCAGTCTTTTAGAGGTTTGTGTTCAGCGCAGTGATGTTTTATACTTGACATACAAGTTAGTTCTTTGGAGGGACGATATAAACGCTGTTACAGGCAAACCTGCTTCGCCAGATCACCTTCCAAATACATGATTTTAAATAAAAGGTGGCGCACACAATCCTGTGTTTGCTATCACTGTTAATGGTGTGTAAGAAAAGCATATTAATATGATATTAAAAAACTAAGTTTAGCCTGGCAGGAGTTGCAAGTAAAGCCTGGTGGCCCGCCAGGCTTATGTTACGCTGCAGAAACCTGCAGATGCTCTCCATCCAACCTGAGAAAAGAAATCAGGAAAGACATTCAGTCTCTCTAGATGTGGAAAGCTGGTAGGAAAATATCCAGAAAGACTTGCAGGTTTACCTGTAGTGTTCAGCAACGTTTTGACTCAGGAAAGATCAAAATTAATTTTTCCAATTTTGATTTGGAAAACCCATTTATCATTTTAATTTTTCTCCCACTATACAAGTATGCACTGCTTTGTGTTCATCCATCATGAAAATCCTACAGAACCATATTATGGTTATAACAAGAGAAAACTTAAAGGTACAGGAGTATGAATCCATCAGTAGCTGAATGTCTTGCAATAACAGAACCCGACAGTCTGACTGCAGACCTATTAGGAAACTTGTCTCCAAGTAGATCAATCAGCATCTTTCCTCTTCCTAGTTGCCCAAAGCTGCCTGAAGTTCCCCTCTAATACGCTGCGCAAAGAGAATTGCTTAGATTTCAGCACAGCGAGTGCAGCTCTGCCTTCGCCCCGTGTTGGCAAACACTTCTTGGAGGAGAACACTCCTGCGAGGCAAATCCGATTCCTCTGGGAAAGCTGAGTCACTCGGCAGCCAGCGACTCTGTTTGAGCGTGAAATATGTGAGAAGATAACCTGTCAACAAGGCAGACTAGGAAAAAACAGAATACATAAATAAAAGTTGCCTTGTTCAAAGTAAGTATACTGTATCTTTTGAAACCACTGGGCTGAATGTACAAGATATGGGGGCGTAATAATTGGAGGAGACAGGCCACGCTACAGCAGTTTGGGGGTTTGTACAGGCTCTAAGAACACGAAAGCAGTACATTAAACCATAGACAACTGCTTGCATGAACCGGGGGCAGAGTTTCTGTCCAATAAAATCTCTGCAATTACTTTTTATAGTCAACCAGAGAAAGGCAATAAATCCATCAAATCTGACCAGGCATGGTCTAACATTATCATTTCAAGGTGTAGTTTTTAAGTGTTTCAGAAAAGAATAAGAAAAAAAACGTTCTTGTACCTTTCTTAGCCATCTGAGCTTCCCGTGATCCCGGGGGAGCGTTGATGTCTCCGATGCCCTGGAAGTAGATGTACTTCTTCACAGTGATGAGGTTCGGTGCAAACTTCCAGACGTCTTCCCGGTCGTCGATGATGCAGACCATGGAGTCGCCGCAGGGGAACAGGTTCCTGTAGCAGAGGGGGAAATTTATATATATATATATA